>BGPR01031348.1:0-18100 GCA_013235015.1 Araneus ventricosus | reverse complement strand
TCATTATGACTTGATAAAGCTGTGTATTTTCTTTATAAAGATAACTTGCATTTAACAATAAGAAATTCCATGAATACTAGTCACTGATATAAACTCCAGGCATATTATATACAATGGTTGGCTATGATTATATAATTAGAAATGAAAAAATTCCTCATTCTGTCTTTTTTAATTTTCTCGTAAATACTAGAAAGAGGTCAATATTATTAACAATATATTTTATATATTATTTTATTAATGCTTTTTATTTGTTGTTTGTATTCTTTGATTGGCATCTTTTTTCAAAGAAAACCCAGCACTCTTGATATGAAGTCAAAAAAAACACTATTCATCCAAAATGTATTTGGAGAGGGGCACAGACTCATGCCCGTGTTAAGGCATAAATTTAAACACTTAGAGATTGCACCCCCACAGGTTCAGCACATCACGGCTATGACACCTGATAAAGCTGCGAATCCTCTTCTCAGCAAAGGAAGACAACTCTATACTTCAAACATTCAAACAAAAGAAAGTCATTCTCCCTTGGAAAGGGCAATGAAAGCACGACTGGGGCGTGCGCCCCTTCTGGGAGGAACTGAACGCGGGGCGGGGCAAAAAAGACATTTCTAATTGGTGAAGCCGCCTCAGTGAAAAGGGATTTGGAGGTGAGCTGGTTTGATTAGTGCTCACATCACCGAAGGAAAACCCAGCCTCACCTGGCTCTCCCGCAACCCACCCACTTTTGCTTAAGACCTGTGTGTTGTGCGGGGAGACGACTGGGAGCGTACTGCAAGCCTGATTCTGTTTCTTCTGAAATTCAACTGTCTCCTGATTCAAAGAAAAGTTAGTTGATTTAGTGGGTAAAACTGGTGCACCCTTGATTCTGAGTGCTGTTTGTTCTTCTTTTCTTTAGCAGGCAGATACTGACTACACTCTACTAAATAAGAAAAGGAACTGCTCTTCAGAAGTGGCGTAGCAGCTGTTGACTCAATTGCATCAGGGTGAAGGTTTATTTCTTAAGATTTACTTCCTCTAATGCTCTGTTTGATTTTAAAACAAATTTTATTTCATAATTAGCAACCAGGTATTTAATTGATGTTATTATACGTTACTAACTTGCACCTCATTTCAAAAAATAAAGATTTTAACCACTGTTGTGAGATTCTGTTTCTGTTTTCTTATAACCTTGCCTTGGGGTACACTGGTAATCAAAAAAGACCGGAGCACCGGCGGTGTTAGTACCCAAGCGGCGTAAGACCGGGTACCTGAGCGGCAAGGCCGGGTACCCGCGGTAAGCATCCGAGTCTGCGCAGGTGTAAGACCGGCGTTCCGCAGTGTAAGACCAAAATTCAACCGGTGTGGCAGACCGCAGTGTACCAACCAGTGTAAGAACTGGCACCCAACTGGTGTAAGCATCCGGTAACCCGCGGTAAGACCGGTGCCCAAGTGGTGTAAGACCTTCGGCACCCGAGTGGTATACTGGTAACGGCAGCAAGAATCGAGCAATCTGCGAAGACCGGGTACCCGCGGTGTAAAAGACCTGCACCAAGTGGTGTAAGATCCGGCACCCGGGCGGTGTAAGACCGGGTGCCCGTAAATGGTGTAAGACCGGTACTCAAGTGGTGTAAGACCTGCTGCGTAAGACCAGGGAAATCCAAGCGGTAAGACCAGGGACAGTCAGTATTGGTGAATCCTCCGATGAAGAGACGCGATAAAACATATCAGACGTCGACGATTGTTTATATTTTAATGGCTTCTTTTCATTAAACCAATGAAGGGATTAATTCATTGTGAAACTGTCTTAGCTGGACCCACAAAGCTGCAATGGTTTTGAAGAAGAAGACAACTGCTTTAATATGTGAATTTTACAGTCGTTATAAATTGTCATTTAAAATAAAAAAAGCCTGCTGTTTCTTTCCACTGAAAATCGATTTTCCTAATTTCCCATAAAGTTAACATGTAAAAATTACGTTTGACTCTTTTGTAAAATATCGATGGTAAAAAAAGTAGTAAACTTGACTTTTCCTGAAAATGTATAGCAATCTGATATAATGAATACTTTAATGAACTGACAGATCTTTATTGAATAGTTGCAAAAATAAGTCTGAAATTACGTACCCAGTTTTACCCTAATTTCTCCTATTTGTAGAACCAATTTTAGTTGGAAACTGGACACACTGGGATTGAAGGGTTTGGGATGGGGCGTCAAAATCTTGAATAAAATCAAAATATTATGTTCACGACCCTCTTTCAAGGCAATACTGAATACACTCAACAATATTAAAGTTTTGAGGAAGCGGGAAAAATTCAAGAAGCTTAACGCAAAGAATATACAATTTTAAGTGAATGTTTAATTTAAATTTATAATAATGAAATTGTGAATTAAAGCAAAGCTACAAAGCTTTTAATTTTCTGCTTGAACCAACCTAAAAAGAAAGGATCTAATTCTCATCAACAATGGATGTTGATGAGAAAATGTAGCCTAGTTTTAATTAGACATCCATTTCCAGTGTCCATCCTGTAATGTAAAATAATGAATTCATTTCGCTTGGCAGAATAGTGTCTAATACTTTTTCAAATACGTCGATTTTCTCTAATTGTTAAACTGTAAATTCATCTTACGCCGTATCATAGTTGTGTAAACTGAATATTTTAAAGATCTACACCAGTTCGGACGTATAGTAACCTCTAATTACTGGGCCGTCGAAAACCCAGATTTGGCCATGGTGCCATACAAATTCGTCAAAATCAATG
Source organism: Araneus ventricosus (assembly GCA_013235015.1). Classification (NCBI taxonomy): domain Eukaryota; kingdom Metazoa; phylum Arthropoda; class Arachnida; order Araneae; family Araneidae; genus Araneus; species Araneus ventricosus. Next base: position 15,367 of record BGPR01031348.1, on the reverse strand, counting down.
CAAATATATGTAAAAAAATTACGTGTGAGACTGAACCAATGTTTAGGGTTGATCTGTGCGTCTTATAATATTTTAAAAATTTACTCTCGTTATATAAACGATAACACACAAAAAAAATATACCTAATATCATTGTAACACGTGTATGTATAAAATGGCAACTAAAATGAATGAAAAGTGTTGCTGTAAAGCTTATATTTTAAAAACATTTTTAAAACTTGTTTAAAATTAGAGGGGGAAATTGCACGTGGAGTGAAATAAATTGTATCACGAAAGCTAATTTTAATGATATGGTATAAAATAGTTTTAGTGCAATATTATGCTCTGGAAGTTATTGAGAAAAACGTTAATACTTGTTTATTTTTAATAAAACCTAATTAAAATTTAAAACCCTTTCTTAATGATCACTTCATTACCTATAAGAATCTTCGGTCGACTTGGTTGCCCAGGTCCAGTGGTCTGCCCTGTAGAGCATTTTGAACAATTTTGTATCACGTTGCCCTTGTAGAGCATTTTGAACATTTTTTGCATCATGTCTTGTAGAGACGCTCTTGAACAATTTTTGCATCGTCAGTTCTTGTAGAGCATTTCTGAAATGATTTTTTTGCATCACCTGTAGAGCATTTTGAAATAATTTTACATCATGTCGCGTGAAGGAATTTACAAATAGCATCCAATCTATGCAAACATTATCATGCTAAAATAAAATTACATAATAAGAAGTAAAAAAATGATGAGATTAAGTGAGTTTCATAAAGTTAATATTCAGTGAGTTAGAGAAAGTGTCTGGAAATTTCGTTTATCATTGAAATGTGACAGGAATATCAAAAAAACGATACAGACGTGCTTGGGTAAACTGTGAAAAGGTAAATGTATTTTTCTCTAACTGTAAAAATGCTTCAGTGGTAATCGAGTAAGGATCTGTCTGTTAGTGAGCTGAAGCACTGCCCAAATTGTTGTTCAAACTAGTCCAACAGCAAAGTGATAGGTTTCCATACACAGAGTTTTCAGCTTAGAAATTACTTTTGTCTCGTTAAAGTGAGAAAAGCACTGATAAAAACATTTCAAAGTAACTGAATTTCGTAAATTACAGAATACGTATCTCTTAAATAAATGTGAATTAATATATTACAAGAATTATAAGGAAGAGAATTTAAATTTTATCTGCTTTTTTAATACCATAATCTGAATAAAGCCATTTTATAAAATTCTACTCTAGAAAGATACTGAAATAAATATTCTTTGGATATTTTATTTCGATAAGACTATGGAAAAAATATGATTCTAAAGTTTGTTAAAATAATATCTAAATAAAATTTTGAATGTAGTTAAACGGCGATAAATTACTTTTAAATAATATTCATTACGACAAATTTTGCCTCTTCATCCAAATAATTTTGAAAATCAGCAATTTCTTTTTTATTTTTACTTTAAATCCAAATGTTCAAAATCTCTAACTGTTTCTGCCTTTAAAAAAACGTGATGTTTTAGTATTAGGATATGATTAATGAGTGTAAATATAAAATTTTCCGTAAAATTTTTTTCTTGAATGCCCAACTTAGTTCTCAGAGGTCAGTTGAGTAACCGAAAAAGAAATTTTACTTCATGCTCTTAATTTTTCGTGAAAAATAGATTTGGGGGGTTATAAAGGAGTTGTCAAACTAATATAACAAACTTCTGCTCAAAAAACTTCCTCAAAAAAACTTAATCTATATGTATTGTGCAAATGCGATACTTAGTTAAACTGCAATTGTAAAATAATGGAAAAAAAATTATGAGTATTCTGGTTTCCTTAGTGTCCCTTCTTAGTAGGATTCTTTTCTCTTCTTACATGTGTGGATTTGTTCATTTTAGTTGGCAATTGGATCGACAGTTGACACTCCATACCTCTTATAAATGGTTCAGCCACGCACACAGATTCTAAACCTAAGCCACGAATTTTGACTTAATAAAAAAAGGATCAAATAGGCACACAACAGATCTTACTCATACAGTATAATTGTAACAAGTGGATTGGTTGTTTAATTATCAAAAAAATAATCTAGCCCGCCTTGACAGAATCCACTTCCAATGAAACGAATCCAATGAGGCTGTGTGAGGTCTTCACTTCACTGCCGACATGACTACCTAAAACGACCAAAAAGAAACACTGGCCGAAACTTATCATCACTGTAAGCACCTTCACCTTTGGGAATATTTAACCCTCGGCCAAGTAGCAGGTCCCAGATTGGGACCTATGCCATGACTATATTACTTCTGCAAAATACATATCACAGCTAAGGTCTTAAAATGTGTACAATAACTGAAAGAAACAAATATTTTCTAGGGGAAAAAGTTGGCTTTTTGAAAATGTTTTATTTTAGATATAATGGCTCTGAATTCTGGACAGTTTTTCCCATTCTTCTGGAGGTTTAAAAAGGCCTATGTCCCCTAAATATAGTGTGACACTTCTTTAGTATGTCAACATTTCTTATATTAAACTGCCTTCCATAGTTATAAATTTTAACTGCAAACCTGGAGTCGAAAAGATTGGTTATTTAAATAAACTAATAGCATTCTATTGGAGAGCAGAAATATCAATTGTCATTCCTAAACGGATGGCCCTCCCCATGGATCTTGAGCCAGTCCCCTGCCTGAGAAAGGGGAGGTCGGAGAGCTAGACGTTGTCCTCAAATACTTGTCTGAATGGAAAATCCAAGCACAGCACAGAGCGATAGTACTTATAGTGTCCGCAGACGTAATTCTAAATCACAAGGCATTACATCAAAACGACCCGCTTTTCGAGCTTTTCTTTCTGCCAATCAGAGCCAACTTACATATATCACCCAAACTGCGTTTTAGAGGTGTTTTCACTTTCACTGGGAGAGAAATCGTTTAAATTTGAAATAATATCAGAAGTAACTAGCGGATGATGTGGAAAGTGGATTGAAAATAATTTTTCAAACTGGATTATTAGGTATTATCGTCCCTATGTTTTATGAATCTGAATGCATAGTATTATTAATATTAATTAGTCACACATCTCCCTAAAATTCTTTTCAGATAAGCATGCGTAAAAAAGCTGGCGCAAAGCCTAAAGGCCATGTCAAAATATGCCTCGTAGGTACAAAATAATAACGTCTTCTTAGCTTGAAAAAATGCGTTTGAGATTAAATTAATTTGACAAAAAGCAAACCGAATTCTATAATTCCAAAAAATCTTTTCAATATTTTAACTTATTTTGTTAATATTTTAGATTTTCATTTATTTGTACTCCTTTCTGCTATATATTTTCGTAAAAAAATAAAGAAAGATCTCCAAGAACATGCTGTTTGTGTCCGCATAAATACACTGAAGTCAATTCACGTGATACTTATAAATACATGACAAAATGTAATCGTTTCTCCTATCTGGTCCACACATAGGTTTACTTACATGCTAATGCAGGGTTAACAAATTTGAGCTACAAACAGGCTAGAGTTAATTTGCGTCCTGAACCTATCATCACTAGGAGTTTAAACCCTTAGGTCTAAAAGACTAATAAAATAAACGGAGTAAAAAAAAAAGAAAGAAGTCGCTATTATCTGATAAACACCTTTACACCTTGGCAAACGCAGTCTTTTTATTAAACTTTTCCTAAGTCTAGAAATGTTTCATGTTTGATGTATGTATGTAAGGTTTTGAATTTGTGATAGATTTTTTTCACTCACTTCTTAATAAAATTTAAATTATAAAATTTTGTAGTATATTTATTTGGCATTGATAACAATGGGCTATTTTAATAATTTTATGTTCTACTATATTTTTTAATTGCAAAATTAAGTTTTGTTCTCTTGTCCTTCAGTGGCGCCATCTATAGTATCATTTTGGGAATTCAAAATATTCTACCATAGTAATTTTAAATATTTCAATAATAATAAATATAAAGAATTCTTGAAAATACTTACTAATGTATTTCTAAAAAAGAAAATAATACTCTTGTCAGAGATGGAAACAAAAAATCGGAAAGCGTGATATGGTAGAAAAGTTGTGGGTAAATTTGAATTGTAATCAAATCTCTATAATATAGTTTATATGGATGAATGTTTAATAACATTTTCATTTCTTAAGATAATCATTGTGGTTTTATTTTTTTTTTTCCCATTGTGTTTTCAAAGGCCCCACAAGCAGATTTTGTTTGACCTCAAGATTTTGAAAAATATTGTTTTCTTTTTAATGCGGATATTGTTCTTTTAAAAGTTTTGAGGAGAGTAATAATATGCAACTGAATCAGTTAAATGATCATAATAAGGATGATGTATAGATTGTAATGAAGTGCAATCTCTTAAATGTTTAAATTTGTGCCTTAACACATTTTTTTAGTCTGGTTTTTACTCTCAAATACGTTTGGATGAATAGTGTTTTCACTGTTATCGACTTTTTCGAATGCTTCCTTTATGATTTCATATCATGAATGTTGGGTTTTCTTGAAAAAATGATAATAAAAGAATATAAAACAATAAAATAATATAAAATATATTGTTAATAATAATATTGGATATATTTCTATTATTTACGAAGAATAAAAAAAGGATGTAGTGAATATTTTTGTATTACTCTTATTACTAATATAATAGTCCAGATCTGTTTCTCGGTAACGCTCTGACGTCACCAACAATAAAATTCGCGTCATAGCACTACGAGACTTTAAACAGCATTATTTCATTGTTCGAGAACATAAATTTCAGTAATTTTAAATTTAAAATAGTATTTCAAATTTAATACCTCTAAAATAGTGAAATAAAATTTGCTATCGATTGATATAAAATTTATCTCGCTATGATCTTTAGTTCACGAGAAATTTTAAATTATACTAATCATATATTTCAAATTAATTTCCGTTCTTTAATAAGAATAATTAATAGGAAGTAGTATATTTAATAGGAAGTAGTAAATGACGCCAGTGGTATATCATGCGCGTGAAATAGTTTGGACGCCACGATGCATCTGATTATTTATTGCAATCGTGATGATATAATTTGATAATACTTTTTGACAACGTTTGGCAAGCAGAGAAGTGGTTTATTTTGATTAGAATTTCGAAAAAGAATTCCTTTGAAATTTTAACTTTTGACTTACATTTGTCAAGCTGAGAATTTCACGGTTATTGAATTATAAAATTGTTAAAAAACGAAAAAAAAAAAATAAAAAACTTCACACGGAATGTTGTTTACCAAGAGGGTTTTTGAATAAAGAAATATGTAAATAAAAAATATTTCCTGTCATAAAACATATGTTTATTTTATTCGTTTTCAATCAATATTAAACATTTCTCTCGCATATATATCTATTTAAACACTTCAAATTTGACAGGAAATCTCTCGAATAAAGAGGCAATTTGCACCTGTCATACCATGACGGGTGATTTTATAGTAATTGTATAAATACTTTTACAACCATTGTATATAATATGCTTATATGGAGTTTATATCAGGTGACTGGTGATACTCATGGAATTTCGTAATTGTATTTATGATAGCTATAATTTACATAAAGATTTAATCTTACATTTTGTGTATTAAAATTTCCTTAAGGTGCGGAGGCCGGGTGAACGGTTTTCTTCCGTGATCCGACGTTGATCCGACCGGCTGCCTCCAAATCCGCTTTTCTAGAACGCAAACTGCCGATTGAAATGCGTTTTGCCCACTTCCCGTTGAGCCCCCCGAGAAGAGGGCGCCACCCCGGTCGTGTATTTAACCTTTCCAGAATGACTTTTTTTGTTTGAATGTTTGAAGCATCGTAAATATTAGGAGTGAAATTTACGGTTGTTTTTGAAAAAACGCAAACAAACCGTTCTTCGAAACTTTATAACAACCGAAAAAAAAACCTTAATAAATAACTGATTGAATCAACAGGCTCAGAGCCGTCTTATCCAATAGGCTAATTGGACTGTAGCCCAGGAGCGCCGTTGATCCGAAGGTGAGACATATATATATATATATATTTATACCATTAAAACTCAAATAACATTTTCATCATATACGCCTATTAAATCATCTTTTAAAATTAAATATAATAAACTATATAACCTAATATTATTCACACAATGAAATACAGAAAGCTAATAAGATTAAAAACTATTACTATGAAAAAGCCAATCCAGTTATGGAATTCCAACAATCAAATGCCAATCGACCTGAGGAATCGATTATGTCACATTATTTCGAAATTTATAGACGCCAACCTTCTGTGAGGGCCAATTGTTGGAAAAAGACAACAAATATAGGAGTAAATCTCCAAAATATATTAAGAAAAGAGCGAGAAAATTAACTAAATGCTTACTGCTACAAAGTCATAGCAAAAATTACCAAAAGCTAAATACGAATTACAGTTCCGCATTTATTGTGAAATTATTTCAACTAAAATATGTTATATATACTATATTAAATCATCATTAATAATTAAACTACAGATTTATATTTTTTAAGAATATTATATTAACCTATTTTAATTTGATATTAATATTTAAATAATGATGTAATGCTCCATATTATCAACTGCAAACTATTTCTAATAATAGTGGCGCCATCTACTAATGTTAATATGTACTAAGACTCACTGAAATCAAAGGATATGAATATTCAAATTAATCAATTCTAATTTACTATTCTTTTAAATGTGTTAATAATTTTTTGTGAATATAAGCAAGCATGGAATTAATAGGAAATCCATATATCATGGCATTTTCAATAAATGTATCGATATAAGATCTCTGATTTTTGCTATGCGTGATTGAAATTTTGCATCTATGTAAACAGTTCAGGATGATGTTTCGAAAGATTTGAATACTTATATTGCTATTCCAGAATGGTAGCCTATTTATATTAAACATAAAAGTGTTTCTTTTACCAAAAATTTCCGTATTTAGTTTATTGTTAACAATTTTGATCTCAAGATCTAGAAAATCTGCAGAAGAAATATAGCTTCATTAGTTTTAATTAAAGTTAAATACTCTGGATAAAATTCAGTAGTTGGAGTATATCCTTCTTCTCTTGAGCAAATAATTAAATCATCAATATATCTGTACATTATACAAGAATTATAATTTTTTTTTTCATAATAATGTAAGTATAAGTTAGCAAGAGCATTACTTGCTGGTCCACCTTGTGGAATACCTTTAATTTGTTAGTATAATTTATTGTCAGAGAGAGAGAGAGTATAAATCGTAAAATGAAAGAGTATAAAACGTAAAATGAAAAACGCATTTAAAGCACAATAACGTTTCTTCAGGGTATGAAGTTATTGTGAATTGCTAAAATATAAGCACACCCCTTCAACGCCAGTCTGTACCGTGATCCCCCCCCCCGCAAACACTGCCACGTCAACATCCGTCCTTCTGGTACGTAAAATATTTATTCTTACTTTTTTCTAATGTTATCACAACGTACTTTTGTTTTAATTATTCAAAACTTTTCTGTCTGTTTTTGGTTTGGCATTAGGGATGAAAATCAGTATTTTAGGCCTTACGGCGTAACTGATTGCAAGAAAATGTCAAACTTTTTATATTTTATATTTTAGCAATTCACAATAACTTCATCCCCTGAAGAAACGTTATTGTGCTTTTATTGCGTTTTTCATTTTACGTTTTATACTCTTTCATGCTACGATTTATACTCTACCACAGCGCTTTTGTAATTGCAGCTTTTAGCGCATTCATTGTGCATGTGATATATTTTTATATATTTTTCCATATGTTACTATTTGCATTTTATCTTTACTCGGATATACTTTCAATTCGTTTTGTCATATCTTTTCAGATTTTTATAGAAGTTTGCTAATTTTATTATGTTTATTGTTTTCTATTATGTTGGTGCTTCTTTTATATATATATATATATATATATATATATATATATATATATATATATATATACTCATCATATATAATATGTAGTGATAATGTGTTAGAAATAAAACAGGCCGAGTTATTAACTAATTTCTTTTGTATCAATCAAAGGAGGTGGTGGATACATGTGCATCTCCATTTAGGTTACAAGCAAAGTACAGAAAATCCTGTATTCTCTCGGATAAGGGAATAACATAGACGCGTGAACAAGTAGAAGGGAATATTGGGTATTTTAATAAGATTACAGCCGTTTCAGGAAAAACTCTGGTGTCGGAGACATGTCATGATTTCCGACAGATGGCGTGGCTTGATTAAAATATTACACACACACACACACACACACACACACACACACACACACACACACACACACACACACACACACACACACACACACACACACACACACACACACACACACACACTTAACAGAGAAACATTAAAACCATTTCAGAAAGAAAAGCAAAATAACAACGAACTCGCTAATATCCGGACGCGTCATATGATAGTTATTGCGAAAATTTATTTATATATTTATTTCATGAATATTATTGCAAGAAAAATGATGATATTGTTGTATACCATGGATCAAATATCGGACAAACATGAACAGAAGAAAAGTCTTTATTAAATAATGACATGTGGAGAAAATAGGCTGTGACTAAAGGAATGAAATGTGAATTGTTCTTGTTCTATGTACATATTATGCAATGAGTTTCAAAGTAATTTTTTATTGGATAAATATGTCCTTAGTATCAAGGGATTCATTTTTTATTTCTAAGTTATAAATCTTCAAATATTGTAGATATTTTAATATAAACATCATTCATTTTTCTAAAATGATAACTTTTTTTGCTCAAAGTGTTCAAATAAAACACAATGTTGCTTGTCAAAGCTTAACTTCCATTTTACTGTCTGGAGCTAATAGCTGCTTCAGTTTCTCCTCAGCAGGAAAAGAAGAAAAATAATTTATTGATTAGAACATTTTTTAAATTTTGTTATTTAATACATACAGCATAATAAATACAATACTTGTTATTTTAATTTAAACTAATTTGCAGTTTCATACGAAATGTTACATTATTAAGAATATTTTATTTTAGATAACCTGATGTTTTTTCCATAAGCAACATGTTGCGCATCTTTTTAATTAAAAAAATTTGCATAGTTAATTTTATAAGCTAATAAGATTATGTGCATAAATTTCAAAAAAATTCGATGTTTATAATTCATTTATTTGAAGGCAGTCTTACTGTGAAGATTTTTTATAGTTTTATCACGAATGCTTATTATATTTAAAAATTAATTAACTTTTCTCTTAAATGAAGGAAGAAAAATGTATTCCCTGAAATTACTTTTAAAACGAGTTAATTAGAAATGCTTTAATTTTTTTATATTATTTAGCTCAAACTGTAATTAGGTAAGTAATCATTTTTTTTTTGTTGAAAAAATAGTTCCCTTCTGAATACTTTGTAATTAGAGTGAAACATTCCTCACTTTATAATTAACTAATTTTCGACTTGCGCATCCCAAAATTGAAAATATAAATTGCATCTGCTTTATTTTTCATAAAAATAAAAATAAACTCTTTAATTATTAAAATTAAAAAATTTGTTTTTTGTGGTTGCTTCCTAAGCCTGTGCTTTGCAATTCTATCAGTGTGAAGTGAAAAATAATTCCATAATTCTTTACTTCTGAATTTTTAATTTTAATATGTATTTTGCAACACCTTCATAATAAATTCAAATTGATTTAAAAAAAAATGTTTACAAAATGCTATTTATTAAAATGATAGCGGCATCAATTTAGAAAGTTGAGCTCAAAAAGTAAGGCACATAAAGTAATATTAAATAAATAAATGAGAAAAATAATCGATAATAAAAATAATACAATTCATACTTGATCTTAATTCTTACAAAATCCTTTTTTATTACCTAAAATAATAAGAGACAATAAATAAAAGTTATAAGAAATAAATATATTCAGATTACATGCTAAAATCTAAATAAAGTAAAATAAAAGGAAAACATATAAAAAGAAATAATAAACAAACAATCATAACGTACTTTTCTCCATTTTTAATCTAGATAATTAAATCTTTAAAACTCTACTTAGGTAAATTTAAACAAACGTTTTCAGCACAGTATATGTTTACCAGCTTAGTGTTTAGGTTTCTATGGAAAGAAACCTATAAATGGAAAACTAACTCAATTAATAAGTATTAATCATTTAAAAGTACAATACAATACAACACAGAGCCTTAAGATGAACATCTATTATTATTTTGTACTAATTACAGTGAGAAATGTTTGAATGAAAAGTTAAAACTCTTTTCAGGTTACCTTTTTATTAATTTAATCCTTTATTGGTTACACTTATTATCAAGTTTCCTTCTTTATTAAAGTTAATCCTCTATTAGTTTACACTTATTATTAGTTTCCTTCTTTTATTAAGTTAAGTCCTTTATTGGTTTTTTGCACCTTATATTAAAGTTTCCTTCTTTATTAAGGATATTTCTTGGTTACTCTATTATTAAGTTTTACTTCTTTTAATTCAATTTTTATTAGGGTTAATATTATTAAGTTCCTTCTTTATTAGCAATCTAGTAGGTTCATTTATTAAAGTTTCCTTCTTTATTAAGTTAAATCCCTTTATTAGGTTGCACTTATTATTAAAGTTTATTAAAGTCTTCCTTTATTAGGTTGCACTTATTATTAAGTTTCTTCTTGTTAAAATTAAGTTAGGTTACATATTATAATTTCTCTTTAGAGTGCAACTTACCTTAGCCAGTTTCTCATCCTTAATTCTATAAAGTTTATAATAAATCCTTTATTCGTGAACACTACTTATTAAAGGTTCCTTCAGTAAATGATAATCCTCACTAGGACAGCGTGATCAACGGAACAAGTAAATATGTAATTTGTGTTGTTAACTTGGTAATTCAATTTTTTAGCATTTAAGATAAATCCCTGACCTTCATGGGAAGGGCATTAAAGATAAAGATGGGGTTATGTTGCACATAAGTTTCACTTCACTTGTACGTGTTTTTACTCTCATCTACGAAGTATACAAAGAATGCTAATGCCTCAAAAAGTTCAAACTCGAGATTTTGACGATCTCCACGTTTAGACCTCCTGAGTCAAAAACACATTTTGGATTATGATACTGTCTGTGTCTGTGGACGTGCAGAAAACTATTTAGAAACGGATGAAATTTGGTATAGTGACTGTTTACATGAATTTGTAGTTTCTATCAAATGTTGGACAAAATCCGTCTACGAGAGTTTGTCTGCGCGCTTTCATACTACACTATAACATAAAACTTAGAATAGCTAGATTGGACAAATTGATTTGTACAGTTTATTATATGATATTAGATTATCATTCTGGAATTAGATCCGTCAGAAGCATTGGGATTGACATGCAGTCTGAGTATAATCGCATATTTTTTAAACTGTAATACTTAGCAAGAATACTTGAAATAAAAGAGAATTTGGTACGATGGCCTTCTTACCTTAATCAGATTTGTCAATTTTGTATCAATCGGTTTATGAGCTTTTAAATTACTATTTTTTTTTCAATCCGATACTCACATTGCATGTGCATAAATACTGGTAGCAATCTTGTAGCACAGCAGAAACTATTGGCCGAATTAACGTCACTTTGTCAGCCAGACTGTGAATGGAACCCTAGTAATGGTAGTAGATATGCGTTTTTAATCAGGATTGCATCTCTTGAATTGATCCTTTACCTAAATATTTTCAATCTATAATCTACAATGAAAAACCTTCTGATAGTCTAGATTCTGGTTCGTGGGTTCAATTTTTTATCCGAGGGAGAGGGCAGACTTTTTTTGGAGTATACGAAAAAGTTTTGGTGAACCACTTCACTGGTTTGGATTAGCGTTCAGAGGCATTTCATTATGCCAGGGGTTTACGGGTTGACTGATTCCGTTTAACCATGTTTTTCGATTATTTTAATCTGGTTTGTCACACAAATTTATTTCTTGAGGATACACTACTAAAAATCAGTTATGCAGTGGTGCATGACACACATCTTTATACACACAAATATCTACATCCATGGGATTATACATCTAATCAGAAATGGTATTCAACATATAAACAAACATAGTTATATGCTGCTTAAAGAGGTATGACATTTTATAAGCATTAAAGACATATTAAAAAATAACAAAGACTAATAGAATAATTATTAAAAATTAGACAATCACCGTCGGTACGTATGCGTTGCCATAATCTACTATCTTCATTCGAATTTCCCGTCAAATTCGACGTGTTTAAATAGATAATGCGAGAAAATTTTAACATGATTGAAACAAATAAAATAAGACATATGTTTTATGCGGAAATATTTTTTTTTATTTATACTTTCTATTCAAAAAACCTCTTGGTGAACAACATTCAGTGTGAAGTTTTTTTCGTTGTTTAACAATTTTACTATAATTCAATAACCATGAAATTCTCAGCTTGTCAAAAGATAAAATTTCACAGGAATTCTTTTTCGAAATTGTAATCAGAACAAAGCACTTCTCTGCTTGTCAAACGTTGTCAAAAATATTATCAAATTATATCATCACGATTGCAATAAATAATGAGATGTATTGTGGCGTCCAAACTATATCACGCGCATGATATACCACTGACGTGATTTACTACTTTCTATTAAAAAACGGAAATTAATTTGAAATATATGATTAATATAATTTAAATTTTCTCGGAAACAATCGATCATAGCGAGATAAATTTTATATTAATCGATAGAAAATTTTATTTCACTATTTTAGAGCTATTAAATTTGGAATTCGAACGATAATTACACTTTTAAATTTAAAATTACTGAAATTTAGGCTCTCTAATAATAAAATAATGCTGTTTAACGTCTCGCAATGCTATGGCACGAGTTTTATTGTTGGTGATGTCAGAGCGTTACCGAGAGACAGATCTGGGCTATAATATTAGCAATATTATAAAATTTGTATGAAGAGAAACTGTAATGCAATTTATTTATTTCCAATGGTAAATGTAAAATCAATGTACTGCCGTCGGCAAAACGAATACAGTTGAACATTTCAGGGCGATCAATCATGTTATTAATGATTTTATAATAAAAACTAAGAAAATAAAGTCATATTTCTTGGAGAAAAGTTTTTCCAACAATTAAGCTAAAATTGCAGAAACCTTTTAAGAAAAGAGCATTTTTTTAAAGTTTGTTGGCTCGTAATCCCTAATTTTCTTCTCTTAATGCCACAAAATTATGTTTCAATGTAAAGATAATTTAATCAAAAGTGTCATATGACAAAGAATCTTTAAAAATGTTTATCTTTTTAAAGCTAAATAACCAGAAAAATGCACCGCAATTCGGTGAAGTTGATACGAAGTATTGTATAGCAATGGATTCGGAAACCCTCCGCGCTTCTGAGCATGTGCCGGGCGGAGTTATTTTCATGAAAATAGGGGGAAAGTGAAGAATGGAAGGGTGATGTTTGCATTTTACTGAGCGTGATCTAACAAAGAACTCAGGAAATGCGCTCATATGACTCATTGCCTGACCCTCCTTTCCGGTGTAAAACCGTCGAAAAGTGGTAGTCTCGGAATCCATTGCTGAACAGTAGCTTTCTTTCGTTTGAATATAGCCTCTGCCCATGAATGTTAAGAATGCCCATGATTCATCTTGTTTTTAAAAGATTTATCTACTGATGTCTTGTATTGGAGTTGAGGGGAGAATATTTATGAGTAGCTTATGGAATTTTTATTTGCGTTTTTCATTTAATGGTGAAGGTAATATGGCAAAATTTATTAACTACACAAAGAGCTGACTGATCATCCAACAGCGATGCGAAACAAAAACATTAAGTGAAGAAAACAAAGAGATTAAATAGTAGTAGAAACTTAACAAAATGTAGGATTTATAAATTTTTGATAAGATATAACCCCAAGAAATCTTAATTTAAACAATTTTTAAAAACACACTTTTATTAATGTATAAAAAGTACAATTTCTTTATTTTAAATATTTCCTTCTTCTTAGTTTTTAATTTATGATTCATTATTTTTAATATCATGCTATCTTAAAATAGTTATTTATTTACCCAAATGTTTAGACTATCTGGATAGGCTGAGTCTCTATGCCGACTCAGTCTACTCAGTCTGTTGAGATCTTGTCTAGACGGCAGGGAATTTGAATTTATAAACAACATTATAAGCATTACGTAAGTTCTGAATTAAGTAATATTCAAAACGTGACGTAATAAAATCGAAAAGATACAAAACAAAACAAATTCAAAATACATGTTTAAAAACTAAATTTCAACCCCTGCGAATATTACCAAGTCAAAATAAACGTATCAAATATGAAATATACAGTTATCCACTTAAATTATAAAGCATATTACAACATACTGGATTACTAAGTTCGTAGCGTCTAAAATTTTGAAGTTTTTAAAATAAATCAAAATTATCTTACATAGAATCAATGTTTATTTATCATTAATCAGTTTTCATTTTTAAACTTTTGCACTTTTGAGTCACGAATAAATTTTCCTCATAAAATTGGAGTCTCGAGGCCTTTTTTCCACTCAAAAAGAGATCAAAATTATCTTTTGCACTTTTGAGTCACGAGTAAATTTTCCTCATAAAATTGGAGTTTCGAAGCCTTTTTCCAACTCAAAAAGAGATCAAAATTATCTTTGGCACTTTTGAGTAACGAGTAAGGTTTTGTCTTGAAACAGGATTCTCAAAGCTCCACTCCCACTCTCAAAGCTTCCCACTCGTAAAGACGTCAACATTATCTTAGATGGAATTAATGTGTATTTATCATTCATCATTTTTTTCATTTCTTAAACTTATGCACTTTTGAGTCACGAGTGAATTTTCCTCAACTTGGAGTCTCGAAGATTTTTCCTCTCAAAAAGTGGCCGTGAGTGAAAAAAATTAGAAGTCCTGATTTTAAAGAAAATTTAATAAAAATACAATTAATAATACAGGGTGTACACAAATGAAGTGACTCATTTCAAAAATTAATTTAAAAAAACCTAAAAACTTTGGAACTACGGTTTTTTAAAAATAAGAGCGCATCTCAAAAAGTTTCTTTCGGATAGGGTACGCGGCGATACGCCGTTCTAAATTTGTTACAGCGAGAAAATGCCGTACGCAATGGCTACCGATCAGCAGAAGCCGATGCGTGTTTTCTGGTTTCTTTTTTTACTTTTTCTTCAATATCACGAAAACTTTTCAGTTTACACACTACTTGTGAATTAACAAATTAAAGAGCGTAAAATTCCCTAAAAATATATGTTTGGATTTTTCTTCCAGTTTTACTATTTTCTCAGATAATGGCTCTAAACAAAATTTTGATTTCCAATAATTTACGACCCCCTAGACCATCGAAATGGCATGTTACCTATCTGAAAAAAACTTTTTGTAATGCGCTCTCATTTTAAAAAAATCGTTTTTCCAAAATTTTTAGTTTTTTCTATATTAATTTT
>BGPR01031347.1:0-18100 GCA_013235015.1 Araneus ventricosus | reverse complement strand
AATTCATTTCTTTGTCCTTATTGCAATTATTGCTTTCAGCTTACAAAATTAAAATGTTTTACAGGGATGAGATTCTTCCGCTTTTTGGCGAATTTCCGCTTTTTTGTTATTTTGGAAAAATTCTGCATATTTGTCTTTTTTTTCTCTCAAAATTCCTTCCCCCCCCCCGGATTTCCGGTTTTTTTTCCCCCGCAAAAATTTGCTTTTTCTTCCCAAAATTCCGCTTTTACACAAAGAAAAGAAACCTTCCTATTTTCCGTTTTCGAAAGAAAATTCTGGGAAAATATGCTCGACCATGCGGCTTAACTCCACGGGCTAGGAAACTAGCTGATTTATCTTCTACTGACGAATCAAATTTATATCAGCAAGCTCTACAAGGATGAATATTCCAACATTCAGTGCCATTCAAAGTATTAAGTACCACCTTTTTGCAGGAAACAAAACCTCTGTGGCATATTTTGCAAAAAAAAAAAAAAAAAAAGATTTCTTTTGGCATAAACATGTTGGGAAAAAAAAAACTAGTTGAAAATTTAAAATCATCTTGTAAGGCTTACCAAGATAAAGAAATAATAACAATTAAAAAATGGAACAAAAACATGTGCAAATGCAGCAACAAAGCAGAGAATAAGACATAAAAAAAAATCTTCTCAAATAAAAAAATAAATGAGATGATTTACCTAGTGTATTGTAGTCCCGACAACAATGCCTAATTAAACAGATAGATACTAATGAAGACTGCGCTTAAGAACTTTAGCCTTTACTGAAAATAAACTTGCAGAGGATGCAAACACATCCTTTATTGAAGAAAAATCTGTCAAAGATAGGAGGCCTCCAAAACAAGGGGTGAAGCGTGTTAATGGAGATCTGTTACCAACAAAAGCCACACAATTAAAAAAAAGAAAGGAAACCACTTCTTTAACAATTAAGGAAATGGTTTCAAATAACAATGATGCTAAATGAATCTGTCATTGTAACTGTACAATTTCTCAACCCCTCTCACATTATAAGGTGCAAAATCATTGTGCTGTTACTTTTGCAAAAATTTATAAAATTAAAAGAAATAAAACAGAATTCAGTGTATGATACATTATTATAATTTATAAAGAGCTAATACACTTTACACAATTGCATGAAGCAAAAGAAATTATTTGTCATTTATTTATTTATTTATTGTGTTAACTTTTATAAAAAGACTATTAAATATAATTTTTCTCAGACTTCTGTTGGGTGAATGTTGCATCTCAGTGATGTACAGGTGGTAAATATGTTTTAATGTCTAATTTTTGTATTTTCTGATGCCCCTGATGTTGTGTTAAGGGGGCAGCACACTTGCTTATATTTCGTCACCAAGGGAGAGCAAGTATTCGATGGGCGGTTTCTCCTTCATTGTGTCCTTGACCGAAGGGGATTGGACTCCCCTTCTTTACGATCTGACAACCCCCAAAAAAGTGATGACAGTTGCAATGTGTAATTGCCTTTTAGGCGATGCAAATAGGTGTTTTTTTTTTTTTGTCGTTTATATTTTCGCAAAGAAACAGACCCAAAGAATTGCACATCTCTGTATAAAAAGCTATAATTGACAAAAAAAATTTAAACGAAACATACATATTTTAATAGATTTTACAATTAATATGAAGTTAATATTAAATTTGCTATTGCCATAATTTCATCATCTATGTTATCATTACTTCTCTCTATAATTATCAAATGCAATTATTTGTAACTGATTTGATATTAACCAATAAGATGCATTCCTACACCTTCAACAAACTCTTTTTTAGTAATTTACAATATGATTAGGTCATTTTTCCTTAACATGCGACTTGCAAGAAAATTAAATGCATGAACATGTATCCAAGTACTCGCAAGTATTGTAATCTTTCATCGTCACACTGTCAGAAATAACTATTAATTCTAAAATTAATTATCTTTAGGGTTTAAGAGGCCCCTAGAGGTAAATTCAGCCCTTTAAAAATAATAAATTTTTATGCAAGTGTATACATTATGTATAGGGGAGACCAGGGTACAATAGACCACTTTTGTAAATTTTGAATGTTTATTCTCAAACTGATTTTTTTTTTTTTTTTTGGCTTGGGAAAAAATGCATACATATTCTCTGCATATTAAGATTTATATTACATTCTAAATTTATTAATTATCTATACTTTTTTTAATATTTAAGTAACAAGTGACAAAGTGGACCATTGTAGGGTAAATAAAATAAATTGAAAAAAATGTGTAAATGTAGTATATTTTTGAATAGCATAAAACATAGAATGCATCGTATTTGTTTATTCATGGCTTCAATGCATACTTATAATGCAAGATTAATGAATATTAAACTTGGCAAATTGCGCACCAAAAGATTTCTGCGTCACTGAAACTCTGTTTTTTGTGAAAATGTAGCTTCTGGAAGACTCATCATAATATCTTGAACATTTACAAAAGATTGGTTATCTATGGAAATACTTTTATGGGACAGTACTAGCCTCTTTTTTAATAAATTTTATAACGTTTAAGACTTAATTTATGTATAATAACCAGAAATACAAACTAATAGGCGCATTAATTTGTTCCAAAAATCATACTATTTAATTTAATTTTTGCTTAATATAGCTATAATATAAGAACTAGAAATTTACTGAATGTTTATAAAATATAAACAAGAAAAAATATCAAACAAATAATGTAAAACTTTGACACCAAATTTATTAAAAAGTAAGAAATTTGTTATTCAGTTATTTTATATGCAATGAAAAACTTGCTATAAAGAAGGAAAATGTAATAAAATACATACTGAATGAAAATGCTTTATTTTTGCTTAATATTAAGTGAAATGCCTGTTATATATTATAATTATGTGGCCAAAACTGGTACAAATTAAGATATATTATTTAAAAATTCATAACTCAAAATATAATATTTTTCCAGAGAAAGATTTTATTAATTAACTAAAAAAAAGATACTAATTAAATAAAAGTTACTAAAGAATAGTGTCAGTACGACTTAAAAAAAACTTAAACCAGTCATCCACTGTGAAAATTCCAATTCAAATTTTCTCTTGTAAAAACTGGATCATCTACCTTATTTCAATAAAAAAAATTAAGATGTTAACACGCTTCTGTGTATCCCGAAAATCGCGCCTACAGTGACGTCACTGGCGAGTCGAACCTGATTGGTTCAGTTATTCTCGCCCATGAACTTGGATGGGTGTTTTTAGATCTGCTGGAAAGCTCCCATCTTCGCTTTGTGGGCTAATAAAACCGGTTCAAACGCCCTAGAAGCGGTTTTGCTCTCCCTTGGTGACGAAATATAAGCTAGTGTGCTATGGCCCTTAAACTTGTTTATTAACTTTTAATGTGAATGATTTTAATAATAATTTAATATTCTTTGTCTTATTTATACGTAATGAGTTATAAATAATTAAGTTATTAATTATTATAGTGTATTTTTTTATCATGTTGCATGTTTTACTTCTTAAAACATATTTCGCGTATAAATTATGGTCCAAATTCTTTACTTGCGTATGATTTCAGTCTTTTTGCTTTTTTGCCAATCTCATTCCTGTGTTTAAAATGTCAGCCTTAATTGTCTTATTACTATTAATACAAGATTGGCGAACCAGCTGATCGCCGTAGGTGGCTAGTTACAAATAAAACAATGTTTGATATTCAGGATATCATTGTTATTGTATACTAACCGCCTTTGTTAACTATCTTGATCGTCAAGAATATCAAATATGTGCCTATAACTTGATATCCATGGGTACCCTCAACAAAATCCTTTTAGACTTCCAGTTGTGACAGATATTGAAGCATTATTATTTTAGTAGCCTTACGCTTGTTCTGTTTTTTGTGCGCATGGACCTTTCTATTGTAGTCGCTAGAAAAACATAGCCTGCTGACTAGGACTGGGCGATGTATCGATTTATCACCTATATCGGTAAATCGATTTAAGATTACGCCGATTCCCTCCCGCGGGCGCGAGCACATGTTCTCTTTCGTTGATCGTGGACGAAACATTAGCGCATGCGTCATATCGATAGACCCTCGACCGCGACTGACAAAAAGTGGACATCGATTTAGCTTGATTGCCGACGTGCTCGCCATTTGCAAGCAGTGGCGGACTGGGTCTGAAAATAGTGGTTGCCAGGAGTCGTTGTGAGAGCCCACACATATCGACAATCATAATATGAATTCATATATATATATATATATATATATATATTATTTTCTATTTAATTTTTTATATTGAATTATATAAATTTAAATCTATAATATTTATTAATTATGTATTCAATTTAATTTTTTAATATGGGTCATTCCATGTCAAGTGATCCAGAGCTGGTTGTTTGACCATTTTATAATCAAATGATTTTTTTGTATGTTGATTCCTACATAATTAGAGAGTCCAAAAAGAGTAATTTTAATTTTTTATCTTTTTCTGAATTCCGATGGCAGCCATTTATGTTTTACAAAACGTGCTAATTTTTGCGTTTGTAGGGGTTTGCGTTAACTTATATTACTCGGAACTGATGAACCCGAGGTTGATGAAACAAAAAGCGGTTTATTCAGGAAGATACAGCCTTTATTATCTCCAGCACACATTTAAGGAAAATTGTATCCCAAACAGCAAAAATCAGCTTAGAGGTTTGACTTTAAAAATGACAAATTTTCAATTTTTGAAGGCATACAATTCCTAAAAGGATTCTATTCTCCATATTACTTTTTTGGGGATGTGTAGCTACCTTAATGTACTGTATTTACAAAAAATTTCAACCGTGAGATTTGCTTCTTTTAAGAGTTGTGGGCTTTCGAAATTCGAAAATTTCAAAAAAATCCAAATTTTGACACCTTGTATCTTTGTTGGAGCAAAGTTTAAAAAATCTGAAATTTTTACAGATAAACCCTCTATAGTGTATTATATTGCTGTAAAAATTTCATGTTTGATATTTATCTACAAGACAAGTTATAGGACTTTAAAAATCCCATAAAAAACGTATTTTTTGCCAAAAATGACGGAGCATAAATTTGACTAGGTACTATTTTTATCATTAATAAATTATAATATGATATAACTACTATTACATATAAACTTACTTTTTTCACACGAAGTAGCTTCTGCACACTTTAAATGTATACAGCCGATTCCCTCCCGCGGGCGCGAACACATGTTTTCCTTTCGTTGATCCTGGACGAAACATTAGCGCATACGTCATATCGATAGACCCTCGACCGCGACTGACAAAAAGCGGACATCGATTTAGCTTGATTATATATTTAATTTTTCCGCGTCTTTAAAATAAATCCCTGTTAACACCCCTTAATTTTCAACGTTTAAAATAGCGAAATTATGATTAAAGTTATTTAATTCTAAATTCCGGAAGTTAAATATTTCGTATACGGTTTTAGCGACAAAGTATGAAGGAGAAATGCTGCCCAATGTTAGGGCATCTTTTGAAAGAGCCAGGAACCTTTAAAACAAACTTCTTTGAATGATTTTAGAGTTTAGTAATTTGTACTGGTAATGTTTCAGTAATTTGTAAACAAACTGGTATCATTAAAAATACATTTTTGAATTATAAGTAATTCAAAAATCATTTTGTTAGATAGTATTTTTTGAAAATATTGCGAAAAAACTCCAAAATCTTGCTTAGTTTTTAAGTAACTGAAATGTTAATTTACTTTTGGATGAAAGACTTAAAATGAAATTTAAATGTTTGACTTGTTTATATTTGTTGTTTCTTAAAAACACTTCATGGCTATTTTTTTTAAGAATATTAATTTCCATCAAAATAAAATACTTTTGAAAAACAATTTTCTAAAATGTTTTTATTTTAAGCATAGTATAATGATATAAGTAATTACATCTAAAAACGAGCTTAAAAAATTATCAAAGTGTAATTTTCTAATATCGTTAAATCGCGATATAAAGCTGGTTCTGTATCGCGATGTAAGATTTTCAACATCGCCCAGTCCTACTGCTGACTCGTATCCCATCTAACTGTGTTCTGTCCTATGCGGTGCTGTAACTTCACTATCTTATTCCTCCTGGAAAATACAAAGATGGAAGTTGGTGTATCACTTTTTATGTGTATTATATGAGGTTTTTTTTATTAGCATAATTATAACAACCCTGTATTTAATTTTATGCATTGTAAGAAGTTATAGATGTAAAATAATGCTGAATTCTCTTCTTTTTTTTCAGATAGCTTCTGATAATGACTGTATGCAGTTGAAATACAAGTTTTTGCTTTCAAATAAGGTCGTACCTTTATATGTCTTGGAAGAAGCCCAGTCCTTAACGGAAAATTATAACTCGTAAAATTTAAATTCGGTTTTTGACAAGAAATTTAATGAAGAATGTAGAGATGGAAGCTTTTATCAAGACGAATAAAACGTATTTGGTTAGTGATCTATGCGTTAAAGCAAGTTGTAGTGATGCAATTTTACTAATTCCAACTCCTGTGGATGAGAAGCGTTTCATTTGTGATATCTGTGAAGAAGAATTTTCGGAGAAAAGCCATTTAAATAAACATTTCCGTTGTCATACGAAACAAAAGCTTTATTCTTGTAATATATGCGGTAAAGAATTTTCTCAGAAGTATATGCCTGTTCATGTACGAACTCATACGAAAGAAAAACCCCATTCTTGTGATATCTGTCATAAAGAGTTTTCTCAAAAAGGCAGTTTAAACGTTCATTATCGTATCCATACAAAAGAAAATCCCTATTCTTGTGATGTCTGCCATAAAGAGTTTTCTCAAAAAAGTAAGTTAAATGTGCATTATCGAACTCATACAAATGAAAATCCCCATTCTTGTGATATCTGCCATAAAGAGTTTTCTCACAACTATAGTTTTAACCAGCATTATCGAACTCATACAAATGAAAAACCCTATTCTTGTGAGGTCTGCCATAAAGAATTTTCTCTCAAAAGTAATTTAAACGTGCATTATCGAACTCATACAAATGAGAAGCCATATTCTTGTGACGTGTGCAGTAAAGCGTTTTCTCAAAAAGGTTCTTTACGTAAACATTATGGAAGTCATACACATGAAAAACCCTATTCTTGTCATGTTTGCTATAAAGAGTATTCTTGCAAAACTTATTTAAATATGCATTATCGAACTCATACAAATGAAAAACCCTATTCTTGTAATGTCTGCAATAAAAAGTTTTCCAAAAAAGACAATTTAAATTCGCACTATCGAACTCATACAAATGAAAAACCCTATTCTTGTGATGTTTGCCATAAAGAGTTTGCTCAGAAAAGTAATTTAAAGGTGCATTATCGAACTCATACAAATGAGAAGCCATATTCTTGTGACATGTGCAGTAAAGCGTTTTCTCAAAAAGGTTCTTTACATAAACATTATGGAACTCATACAAATGAAACACCCTTTTCTCATGATTGAGAATGTTAAAAATTTCTTGTAAGATAATTGAAATGATAATAATCGATATCATTTAAATAATGGGCCCTATTCTTGTGATGTATTAAATACATATTTTTTTCATAAATGTCATTTGAATGAGCATTGTCTAATTCATACACATAAAAAAGATGTATTCTAAAAATATCTTTCTACGAATCCTTATTTAAACAATTTTCTTACTAGTATGGAATCAAAGTATTGTTCTAGTGTTGTATGCAGCGAAGAATTTTCTCAAGAAGGTTATTTAACTGAGCATTTTTGAACCCATACAAATGCAGAACCCTTTTTTTTTTGTGATTTATGTGTAAGAATTTCTTATGAATCTTTTAAAAGAGCATTATCGAACTGATACTTGTTTAAATTCCAGTTCTTGTAATGTATGCAGCTAGTAATTGTGTCTTGAAGATTCCTTGAATAAACATTCTTGATCTCATACAAATGAAAAATTATTTCCTTTTAGTTTGTAATTACGATTTTTCTTATAAACTTTAATTTAATTCACATTTGTCGTACTGAAACAATGATATTCCTTTTGTCGCCGTTTCAGCAGTCGTACAAAGAAAAAACTTTTTAAATTATGTGCATGGATAAAAGTATGTAATGTTAAAACCCAACATGATTTGATATTATCTCTACCTTTGTAAATAAAAAGAATCATCTTTTTGTAATTTACGTGAGAAATTATTTTCTCGGAATTGCTATTTAAATTAGCTTCTTCATACACTAATAAATAAAAAACTTACTCTCCCGGTGTATGCAACAAAGGATCTTCTTCATTGGACGTTTCTTAATCATAGAAAGGAAACTTCTTATGTTTGTGATAAATGTGGCAAGAGATCGCAGAAAAGTGAAATGAAAAGACTATTCCTACAAACTGAACGTTATCTGTATAATGTGTGTATTAAAGATTTTCCCTATTAAGTTGTTCACTTATGTGTTATCATTGTTCTATGCGTGGGATAATTTGCTGTAATATAAATAGCAAAGCTTTTTGTTCTGATCTTTTGTTTTTTAAATATCAAGTTTTACGATTAAAAAAAAAAAACATTAAAGTTTATGGTAAAAGATAGCCATTTTTAAGTTTTTGTGTTTGGAAGGCGTGGTGATTGCTGTCTTAATCTTGCGAGCGTAAAGGTCCTAGCAGACTACTCATATTTCCCTCGTACAATCAAGAACGATTTCGGTGGCTCGGGTTCTTCGCCCCTTTTTCCTTGAGTGTAGGGGTGGTTCAGTTTTTGTACGACCTGACAACTCCACCCCCACCCCCCCAAAATAAAGATGTCTTTTGGAATATTTAATTACCTTTTAGGCGGTAGAACTTTTTTTTTGGGGGGGGGGCGTTTGCATTTTTGGCGATTTCTCCATTTCCGCTTCTGACTTGTTTGTGCTAATACGTTTTTTAATATCTTTAAGATTCATTGATAATAATTCGTTTCAATATTCCGAGAATAGCACTTTTGAACGATTTTACACCGGAAATGGGTGTCAGGCAATGAGTGATGTGAGTGCATTTCCGGTTCTTCACTTTCCCCCTGTTTTAATGGAAATAACTACGACCTGCGCAAAAGTGCGGAGGGTTTCGGAGTCCAAGAACATATGTACAGTACAGCTTTTGTTCTTTGTGTGTTGGTCATTTTGTGTCTGCACTCTGGAACTGGAGTTTACTCCGTAGTGTGCTTTTCTTAAAAATAAATAATAAAACTAGTAATGTAACAGTCGTAGTAATGTTCATATATGAATATTGTAAATAAATGTATCAATAGTTTTATATATGTATGAAATAAAATTCAATTACAGATGTGTTGCTGATTATTAGATTTGAATTAAATTTAGTTAAATCAATTTATCATTAAACAAGTTAAAATATACCTCTTACAGTTTACCTTTTGCTAAACTTGGCCGTTAGGTATGCAGATCATAGTGGCTGGTAATGTACATAATAAAAATCTTCAAAAGTTAAATATAAGTCGAAATTCTAAGATAATTTTATCAACAATGCAGGCAATAACTCGGGATCTACCAGACTCTATCTAAAGGCACGGTTGAGGGCATGCAAATGAATTATTCGACAATACGAATGATCTCTGACTCGTATATGGATTATACTAAACAGATTTATTAAATTCTTGATTGTTAGACATCACACAAAACTACACTAAGTTATTTAAGCTTCATTCACACCAACACAAGATATTGCATACATGTTAGCAATTCTGTAAATGATACACTGACTTTGCAACAACTAGAAATTCACTAAAAGGGTCGACCCAAAATTTATCCCGTTAACCACTTAACTGAATAGTTTTCTTTGCTATCTAATGAGATGATCCCTCCTGTTTTGGAAAGGGGCTGTCTTTTTCATTCATCTAAGAAGACATAGGATACTTAAGATGTTTATGGATCCTACATATTTTTTGTGTCAAATTATAAAGCTAATTAATGATTCAATTTTAGTTTATAAGACTAAAATTTCGATAATTCGATGCACGAGTATTCTCGGGCTGTGAAGTTGAGCGGTTAACATCTTCATGCACAACCTTATTAGATTTTGGTGTGTATGCATTATGATAACGAAGACATAATTAAGTGCAGACAACAATTTAATAGACAACGACACTTAAACATAGAAGTGCTGGACATAACTGTGACGACGACATTCTTCAAGAGAGTCTGAGTCGGCTCCGGTTTGGGTTGTTTTTTCCTGTGTGTAGGCGTCCACACCAACGTCATCTATTGTAAATATCTCACATTTTTTTAAAGTTATACACACATACATTACTTAAATAATTACCATACACATCAAATTTCGTTCGACCCCATATCTTTTGGGTTGGGTTAACTTGCGACGAAATCTTGATGTTGGCTGAGCATTATTGAACAACATAATAGTATTTTATTGTTTATTATTGGGCATTACAACAGTTTCTTGCTCTTTAGAGTTATAGAAGTCTTCAGGGGTACGAACATTTTCATAAAATTTGATTTATCTTTCTCGAATGAAAAACCTATTTCTAACATACATTTTACCACTTTCTGCACAAATTGTAAAGTTCTAGGCTTAGGACCAATATTTACTATTTTACCACTAATCCATGGTTCTTTAGGTAATTTTCGAAACCGTCATGTAAGTTCACTTTTAATGGCTTTTAAATTGGAATTGCTTTTAAAATATTTACATTGAGTATTTTGCTTATGTTTAAGAGCTTTAAGAATACCTTTAATTGGATACTTTGGCTTTAATTGTTTAGATAAACATGGTAACATTGAACTTAATTTTCTACCCATTAATAATTCAGCTGGTGAAGCTAAATCGAGATATTCTATAATCTAATAAAACAAAAAAGGAGTATACAGGGTTCCCACTTATATCCGTTACCCCCCCCCTAACTTCTAAACGGTGACAGCTTGGGCCATAAAGTTTGTGTCTAGGTATAGTAAAAAGGCTATGCGCTACTCGATGAGACAAGTTACAACGCCATTTATCGGCAAATTTTGGAATTAGCGGTTCTATCTCGTAAACGATGAAAGATACGAGAAAAAAGTTAATTAGAAAGTTGCAGAGTACTCTCGATTTAGTACGAAAAGATACCTTGCGCGCATTAATACTCAAAACAGAATGCAAAAAATGAACATTTGTTTAGTCACTATTTCGAAAATTGTCATGTCATAAAGAGTGGAAGAAACCAGAGACGTCTTGTCTTCTGGGATCATTTATTTACTTTGTCAAAATGTTCTCCGTGTAGCCACCTATACATATTTTCATTCTGGGACTGAGTTTATCAGTGCACAGTTGTGCATGGCAGGTAATCACGAGGCATAGAAAGCATCAGTAATGCGCCGTTGAAGATCTTGCAGCGTTGGCGGAGGGTCGCATGCACGTCTCTTTATGTGTCCCATAAGAAAAGGTCCCCAGCAGGTGAAGTTAGCGTGAGTGCGGGGCCATCAAAGAAACCACCGTATCCGATGATTTGATTCTGGAATGTCTCCATTAGGTTTTATGCCACGTCAAATCTTACGCGGAGTTGCGCCGTCATGTTGGAATCTTAGCATTTCGGAGTTGATGCACGCGAGATAAGTCAACAAAGTTGGTTATTAATCCTGCGGAAGCTCCGGATACCGTTGTCCTGATAGTCCCTCGTCGTGAGGTCCAACGACCTGTCCGCACAAATGATTCGACCAGCGTAGTGATGTCGAACTTCGAAGGTATGCCTCGATTTTCAGCGACCTGAGAGTATGAACGTTTTGTCTAGTAAATCATCCTTGCGAAATATACGCTATACCGTCCATATTGCTCTGCGGAATGGGCGTTGGTCTTCAATTATTCATCATAAAGTTGCACTAAGTAACGTCTTCTCTCATATCTCTTTGTCAGCAATCCCTCGCAGTGTGGATCGGTATAGAATGAGCACCTGATTCATTTCAGGTTATCAAACGCAGCTTTTTTGAGAGGCCTACAATTTTCACTGATCATTTGTCCTGGCTCTGGATGGGTGAGACGTGGCAGCAGCACATCTTCAGGTTGCACTGCGTGCCACTACGAGGTCTACGAACTGATGTCGTCTGGTCACGCATGCCGTCTCCTTAAACGTTTTACAATGCAAGATGATCGACCGTGTAGGATCAAGGGCCCTTCAGGAAAACGTTCACGATACAGCCCCTTACAGCTGATTTGCCTTATGCCTATTCACCGTAAGTTAACAACATCTCGCAGAATAGCTGTTAATACAGATTTTGCTCAATCTCAGCTTAACGTACAATCCAGAAGAAACATCCTTTTATAGAAGTAGTCTCTTGGTGAACAGGTATGACAGTTCCTATCCTCATTTTCGTATAATACATTGAAAATCCATTAAGCATCATATCAGACATGGTTAGGAGTAGTGCATGTGTTTGGAAGAGACGATGGTTCAGATCCAAGGAAAGTTTTCATGTCAGGAAAGTTTTCGATGGACATTCAGGAAAACGCACTCAACCGGTGAGGAAAGAACCACTAAGCAACAGTATCTCCATACCATTTTAATGACAGGTTTCCCCGCTAAAAGGTTGTTTAGTCCGTGTGTCTTTTCCGTTTCGCTTCAAGTCGTTTCACGCCATAATGTTGAAAATCACACAAAAACGTTCACTTTACATTCTGCTCTTGAGTATTATGCGTCAAGTGATCTTTCGTACCTAAATGAGGCTTACAACTCTAATTCTTTTTTTTCTCGTCATCTTTTTCACCGTTTACGAATAGGACCGCCTAATTCGAAAAAAAAATTTGACAGATAGATGGCGCAGTGTTGTCTTAATCGAGTAGCGCATGTTTTGTTTTTACTATACCCATAACCCAACTTCATGGCAGCTGGAGACCGTTTGCTTAGAAGTACAGATGGAACGGATATAATTGGGAACCCTGTATATCTTTACCTTCTCATCTGCATTAATTAAACTTCTTTTTTTAAAGTTTAAATTGCTCTTTCTACGGCCATTAGACTGGCTAAAATAGTGAGAAGAAGATGTACATTGTTCTATTTTCCCCCCTCAAAAAAAAATTCTTAAGAGACAAATGAATCAAGTGGACTCCATCACTAATTACTATTTCAAAAATGCCTTATCAAAATGATTTCATAATATATGACAATGCATTTATTACTATTCATTTGTTGTAACTCAATATACGTGAAAAATAATCATCTTCGCTGCATGACCCGGCATTGCACGGGCAATCTTGAATAATAGGATATTCCCAGGCGGAAAGTGTTGAGATCACAGTAAGGCCTTTGGATACATATTTTTTCCTTATGCCCAGCTCCGTTCTTTTCAACAAATATTGTCACTTACTTTTCTCAAGAAATGAAAATGTTCTTTCAAATTTAGTCTTTTATTACTAATTTTCATATGCCGCCTCCGATTTATTTTTTTACATATATTGTCGCTAACGTAAACGTTACGTTCCCCAAAACCCATTCTCTTTTCTTTGTTCTTCTGTTTCTTCGGCTCTCTTCCTCTGCTGGCTGCATTGTCCCCATTACTGCCAATCATCTTTTCTTTGTTCTTCTGTTTCCTCAGCCTCTTCTCCCCTGCTCACGTTGTGTCAGTGATTACTTCTAGCTGTATGGCCCGGCGTTGCAGGCTAAATCGGAAATAATACCTAGGGTCACGTGACACATGCCTAATAACGTATTTATATATTGCTTTGAAGTGTATTGTATTAGTGTTTTCACCTCCTGCTTCAGCCAGGTGTGGGCTCGAGAGTCCTGCTGATAAATTTGGCCATGAATTCTGGGTATTTTGCTCTCCCTCTCCCTGTAGACGGTACAATCCTGTGCCATTAGGCTTACTGGTACATTCTTATGTTATTTTTTTAAAAATGCGCGATAATTCATCCGGAACCCATCCATCAAATCCTTTCATTTCCACTGGATACACTGAAACCTCTTCAATTATATTTCCATTATGACAACAATGAGTGTAAATTCCTCTGGTGTCTTTCATCCCGGAAATACAGCCTCCGCATTTTCAGACAGAGATTGCCCATTTCTCCACGGTTATTGTTCTTCAGTTTCAAACGTTCTAGCTGTGTATAAAAGTTTTGTATCTGATGGTGGATTTTTTGTCCTTCAATAACATTTGGAGCAGCGTTCTCATCATGTTGTAACTTGCCTTTACAATCCGGCTATTCTTTATTTCGTTTTGGTCCTTCGTCTTCTCTCCTGGCCACGTTGTGCCATTATTACCAATCAGCTAATTTCTTTGTTCTTCCTGTTTCTTCGGCTCTTCTGTATCCTGGCCACGTTGTGCTATAGTTGACAATCGGCTGACCTTTCTTCTTCCAGTTTCAACAACTCTCTTTCACGTTTTTTTTCAATTACTTGCCTCCCGTCTACTGGCAGCATCCTATATAATTCCTCTTTTTTCTTTTAGGCATCGGAAAAAAGTGGGCTCAAAAGCCAAAATAAGTAACTTCCAAATATCAGCAAAATAAACTTCCACAAATATTTAAACGATCAAATCAATGAATAATAGTTAAAATCACTAACATAACTAATCTATATCTTTCGACACATAATAACTTTACAGAAACAAAACACCACTTTAATTTCGTTAAAATGATTTTTTGCTTTGGACGCTATATCTGGGATAAAAAAAAAATT
The DNA here is from genome assembly GCA_013235015.1 of Araneus ventricosus. Taxonomy (NCBI): domain Eukaryota; kingdom Metazoa; phylum Arthropoda; class Arachnida; order Araneae; family Araneidae; genus Araneus; species Araneus ventricosus. The sequence goes on along the minus strand of BGPR01031347.1, from coordinate 3,529 downwards.
TATACACTTTCAACAATACACTTTTTATTTCTGTCAGCGTCACTTTCCAATATTGTAACAATGTTCCTTAAAGCCAAGCAACTTCAACAATAAAATAAATTTTGGATTGCGCTGTAACAATGAAAGTATTGTTTATAGTATCCCAAACAATGAAAACATTGTTGTCAGTTAGTTTGCAATTAATATCATTTTCACTAATTAAAATTTCCAAGAAATTTAAATGGCCAGAAATGGCTTCCCTGGATTATTCCCCCCCATCTTTGGTACCTTCCGCGCTTCGTTCGACGGTTCGTGAGAAAGATAGAGGGACATACATACATACATACATACGTTTGTTTACCTTCAATTTTAATAGAGTAGATGAAATAAATAATGTTTACCTCTTAATTTAACAAATCACAACCTACTTTTCCCAGGTCTATCAGGTATAGGATGATTTAGTAAACACTCTTTATTATTATTTTCCCTGATATTCTTGTTCGTCACATTTTTCTTATAAATTATCAGCATCATTATTTATACCTGGCAAATAAGAAATATTCTTTGGCTTTAATTTTTACAGAAACAATACCTGTATGTGATGTATGAATCTTTTTTAAAACTTCAGTTCTGTATTCATTAAGACAACTTAGACAGGAACCTCTACATATTAACCCTTATTTAGTTAAATAAAAGTTCATGCTTTACAGTGCCAAGAACTGTTTTATATTTCTGTATTTTACTTTATCAGGCTATCCATTTTATATGATAAATTACATATAATCTATTTCAGGATCATCCTTAGTTAATTTAGCTAATTCTTCCCACCTGAGTAGGGCTAGCTGTAGCTCAGCGTTGATTCATAAGCGATATCATCATTAAAATTTTTCTTAATTTAGGCTCTCTGGAAGGGTATGGGCTTATGATTAATTGTTTACAAGACTCAATTAAATTAACATTATATTTATTTAGCCTTAAAACATACACTGTAAACAGGAGATATAGAATCATATGGGTTTTTTTTGTTTAGGCTAACAGAGTTTATGATCCAGTTTTAGGATGTTTCTTCCAAAATTATAATAATTAAAGCGTTCAAGGAGCCAAAATTACATGCAATTTCTTTTCCATTTGGTATACTCTTTGTTGAGTATTTGTTAAAGACACTGGTTCTGGAAACTGTGGGTTAGAAATTTTGCGATATCTGCACCTAATCCATATGTACTCGCTTCTACAGATTAAATTACAGGGTTTGATGGAATCAAGAATTTGTAAGAAACAAAGGCTTCTAAAGTTTTTTCTTGGTAATTCAAATCCTTTCCATATTACTATCCCATAACATACTGAATTTATAACAGAGTTGTGAGAATGTGTTTGATAAATTAGGAGCAAATTTTTTTCCAAATAAGTAAAACATGCAAAAATAACTTTGCAGTTAGTTCTTGTTTATTTTGGGGGGGGGGGGGGGGTTGGAAATTTTTGAATAGATTAAGTTTTTAGAATCTGGCTCAATTCCTTTTCCTGATATTTTATGACCTAAATAAGTTATACTTGATTCAGTTAACTGAGTTTTTAAAGGTTAAATTTCAAAATCATTTTTTTTTCTAGCAATATTTATACATTTCACTGTGTTTGACAATGTTCTTCCATTGTTTAGTACCAATAGATGTCATCAAATAAAGAATTTAACATTAAGGTTAATTTTGAAGCATTTCTTTCCATATCCTTCTAGAGGTAACTAGGGCTGATTTTTAAACCAAAAGGTAAAACTAAAATGATATACTTCCCCAAGGGTGGCAAAGTAGTTAAGCGGAAGATTCTGCTTCTATTGCTAATTGCCAAAACCCATTTATTTGCATCAAAAATTGAAAACAGCACTTCCTACCAAATTAGTCATTAAGCCTATCTCGCAGATGGAATAGGATAATTAGATTTATTTTAATAGCCCGCAAAAGTCTGGGTTCAATACAGATACTTAATTGATTAGGATTATCAATAACAACAACGTACTATCCATTCAATTGGGTTGTTCAACTTTCGTAATATACCCATATTTTTTCCATTTCTGTTTAGTCTGCCTTTCACTTTATCATATATTACTAGAGAATTTTCTTGTAGCCACACTTGGTGTAATTATCTTTTAAATGAATTTAACAACTTTGTTGGTTTTACTTGCTACCACAGAACTTATCACGAGAAATTCATTAATAATAGAATCAGGTGTTTCAACCTTAACTATAAAATTATCAACATTATAAACTTTTACATTATCGCTTTTGAACTGGAATACTTTCATAAAACACAATTTTCATTTTAAAGGACATACCTTTCTAATTAGTATATCCTTTTAATGAATTTTTAACTTGAAGTAAAGATTTAATCCTAAAATTGGAGAAGATTTTTAAACTCATAATGAAAATTTACATTTCGAAACTATTTTCATTTTTAACAGTCAAAATAATTTCACCTGTGATTCTGACTCGATTCTTACTATAATCTGGAAATGGGCCGTGTATTTGTATCTGTAATTCTGGGAATATTTTCCTAGTTCTGTAATATTTCAAAACGGCAAAACATTCACTTCAGCGCCACTATCCAGCTTGAAATTCACCATATTTCCGTCACGAGTTCATGACCAAATGCAGAGTCATTAGCTTCCGGTTGGCTTTCCTTCGAGTTGTTTATTACTAGGCAGACAGGCGATAATAAATTTTCTTTCAATGATGATACTTTTCTCCCTTCAGTGTTCTTGAAATCTCTGTTTCTTCACTTATTTCTGCACGCAATTTCCAGGTGAATTTTTAGACCACAATTCTTACATGTTGTTCCTTAAGCAGGACATCTTCATAACTATGACATAACTTACATTTCTTGCAAAGACATATCTGATTTTTGCATGAAAGCTTCGGAATTGGGAGTTTCTTTTTTCTGCAAAGCAGCGTTCTTTTCCACAGCGATGACTTTTTCGCTGTCGATCAAAGGTGTTCATCGCTTTTGACTGATCTTTGCTGGAAGTTAGGCAGATTTTCACTCATTGATTTCTTGAAGTTTCGGTTTCTTGATGTGTCCCCACAGTAGTCTTTCTTGCAGGGCTTGTCGTTGATTCCTTGCATATTTTATCCGTAGCATTCTTCTTTCTGGTTTATCGCCATTGCAATCTTCTGCGACTAATTTCCAGGAACTGAGTGTAGAATTCTTGAAATTTCTCCTGCAGTTTTTGTTTATTCCAAAAGAACAAAAGAAGCAAAAAATTTCGGTTTTATAGCCCTCGAAAAAATTTGTCAGATTCATCAATAATTTGTTCTAATTTCAGTTCAGTTTCTCCTGCTTTCGGTTTGATGTCAGAGATCTGTTTTTTATTGTTTTTAGTTTCATCACCGCACCATGTGTGGGAACACTGCTGTTTTACTTTTTTTTTTTTGGACTGTGTTGCATATCCGGTAGAGCTTTGAAAATCAGCAAAGTCATGTTACCAGAATTTTCCAAGCCCTGAAGGATTTCTTCCAGATTCATATTGTCATATCGTTTCAATATTCATTTGCATATCTTCAGA
>BGPR01031346.1:0-18101 GCA_013235015.1 Araneus ventricosus | reverse complement strand
TCTCGCCGAATATCTCCGAGGTGGCCTTGTTTCGACATAATAACGCATGTTGTTGCTGCAAGCACAACATCGTCCCCATTCGGCATCTTCACGAATGAAGTGAGCTCATTTCTTTTGTGTTGACAACAAAATTTGCAAGAACTCTCTAGCATTTTGTTTGCAACAAAAAATCGTCGACATATGTGTTCAAGACAAAACTTGCAAATAAATGTATGTAATACTCTGTTGTGTGAAATATTCATATGGTTCGCCATTTTATTTTGTAAAGTCGGCTGGTGAGAAATTGAATATTTACATGACTCATTAAAAATTCCATCTGCAGATCATATCCGGTGAGTGACTTAGGGTTGCAATTTTTTTAAAAAAAGTTTGTCAACTTTGGCGCTTGTTTACTATGGCTACGGATCAGAGTTGCCATATTGGCCTTTTTTCAAAGTGGTTGGCCTTAAGAATTTTCATTTGGCCGTAAATTCATTTTTGGCTTTATTTTTATTCATGATTTTTAGAACCGCTTTCTACAACTATTTCTACTGGGATTTTTTTTTATAAAATTATTTTTATATTCTAAAATAATATTTAGAACGGATTCGATCTCGCTATAAGGTGAATAATATAGAAACTAAAAACGGAACATTCTTGAAAATTTTATCGCTTATTTGAAACGCTTATTACGAGTCTGAAATCAATTTTGTTTATACTAATGGAATAAACTTTTATACTGTTTATTATTTATTTTGAGTACGGAATCACTTTTCATTTAATATGACAAAACTGAAAAATAACTTTGCATGCTTTCTTTCACTCATGAGATAATATACTATGTTCAGCTATTTCATTTAGCCATCACTTTTCATTGTAAAGCTGTTTATGGAGTGGTTGAAAAATTTTTCACTTTAATATTGTTTCATTAATAGAGTATTGATCATACGCGTCATTCTAATATGATTCGTTTCTATAAAATAAAGCATTTTCTAATCGTAAATTTAGATAAAAATAAGCACTTCAATCAGTTTTTCAAATTTGGCCTTTTTTCTGTCTTATTTTAAAGAAGATTTGGCCTTATTTTGATCTGGCAACCCTGCTACGGATTATGAAGAAGCCAACCATTGACAGAGGATAGTGTTGTACCAAGCTGAATGCCAAAAGTGGGTGGCAAAAGAGGAAAACTGGGGGATGACGATTTTTTTGGGGAGGACGAAAAAGTGAATGAAAAAAGAAAAAGATAAAAGGGAAATTGGTAGCCGGCGAAGAAGGATGAACGTTGTTTGTGGATGAGATAGAAAATGGATAAAAAACGACGCAACTCGGCCGGATGATATTGACATGCCATTGTGATAAACCTCCCGATTGCACTCCTATGTCCCAGATAAGCCACTTCTTTTATTAATTATTGGAAATCAATAACATTAAAATATAGCAGCAGACCCCGATAGATATTTGAGTTAAAAATATAAAACCTCACCAGCCAGGCTAATCTTACCTTATATTGTCTTATCGGTATTGTGAATATGTTGTAAATAAATTTTTTGTATTGTTCTGAACTTGCTTACTTTTTGAAATCAACTATACGATCTAAGCTAATAATTTTAGGACAGTAACGAATTTGGAGGAGAAACGCAACAACTCGATGTAAACGCGGCTTTAGTATAAACATCTATGTTCCAAGAATGCCACACTCCAAAGATTTCAATGGAAAATTAATCTCTTTGAGAACCAAATCAACTCAATTTCTGTTCTAATTGACATACCAGAACAAAGCGGGCAACTGCAAAACTTTCAGTGGCCTCCTGAAAACACGAAAGATGCTAGTCTTAATCTACTTTTCTTCCCTAACACTCAATGACGATACGTAGAATTCTGAAATGAGATTAAAATATGAACTCATCGTTCGAGTTCCCCTCATTCCTCCCCCTTCTACCATTTTAGAACGCTCTTCATCCCCTTCGACTGGTGGGGGAGGGAGAGCAGAGAATTGATTCCTCCCTAAAAGATAAACTCTGACGTCATTCGGATCGCTTTCAAGCCTAATCGTTTGGTAAAAGAAGTAAAAAATGTACAAATAAATATATCGTTTGGTTTAGCGAACGTGCGGCAAAATGGCAGGGTACCTGTTGCCAGCCAGCGTCCCTAAGGGACAGGTGGGGGAATACGCCGAAAAGGTTCGAACGTTCGAAAACAGGGGAACGAAAAGCTTTTAATTCATTAGTATTTAATTAGACTACGATGCTGCAGCCGAAAATGCTTTTTCTTTGCTTTTATTATACGCTAAACGCGACGATGTCACATGTCAGCTGGGAAAGCATTTTTATGCAGGAGCGGTTGCAGTCACATTTTACATTTCTAGCCGGTCGCAGTTAGGGGAGACGGATATCACATCGCGGTTTGGATAATAGGAGATGGTATACTTGGAATTATAATTTGAGGTGGATTTATGCACTATTTGGTTTCGCGGAGGTAATTAGTTTGTTACAAAGAGGTAAAGAATTGAATAAAGCTTGAATGAAAGAATTAAAGAATGTTCTAGAACTCCAGGGGTGAGAATTATGTTTTCGTCGCAGAGTGATGGCAGAAGAAACTTAGCTCTAAATTTGATTAATTCGAAACATGCAACGGTTCTCAGATATTTATCTCTGCGGTAGATTTTCATTTCTGTAAAGATTATATTTAATAAATTCTATTATTATTGCACTTAAAAAGATTTCGAACTGTATCGACCTAAAGACACTCTGCGTTAAAAATGGAACAATTCGCAGTGAATTAATTCTCACGATGATTAATTTCAGCTTATCTTAATATAAATAAAAGTCATTGTGGGTATGTATGTATGTATGTGGCTATGTTCCACATCTCCTCCTAAACCAATGGACGGTTTTCAACGAAATTTTGTGCACTCCTTATTTGAGACAAGGGGAAGACACTTATGAACTTTTCTAAGTCCAAAAGTTAATTAAACAGGCAGTTAATTAGAAATTATCCGAAACCGTTTTTCTGCCGTAACTTCGGAGCAAATTGTCCGACAAAAAATATTTTTATACCATCTTAAAGTTCAAAGTTTTGCCATTTCAATGATACCAATTTTATTTCTGTGACATTTTCCCTTCGATTATTATTAATTTTTAAACGTTCCATAATTTTTAAATATGTGCAGACGATTTTGAAATAACGAAGATTTATAGCTACTCCGTTGCTAGGCAACGGTTAGACTTTGAACTAATTCACCTTTATTTCTGAAAATTTTGCTTATTTTTATAAATATCCGTATCCTTAATCCTTGATAATATAATAAATGTGAAAGTGTGTCTGTCTGTCTGTCTGTTTGTTACGCTTTCAAGGCAAAACTACCAAACCGATTTGGATGAAAATTGGCAGAGTTGTAGCTTGAAACCCAGGAACGGACATAGTGTAGGTGAAATCACGTTAAATTAATTATTTTTGACTACAGATAAAAATTTAATAATTAACAAAGAAAGTCCATTGACTCCGCGATTCGCGATGAAGAATATTTTATTTTTCAATCAACTGTCACGTGATCCTTCAGGAATGCGAAAACATGTGGAATAAATTATTTTTAAAATGAACTATCACGTGATCCGTTTTTCCGCTGTAACTTCGGGACAAATTGTCCGACAAAAATTATTTTTATACCATCTTAACGTTAAAATTTTTACCTTTTCAATGATACCAATTTTATTTCTGTGACATTTTCCCTCCGATTGTTATTAATTTTTAAAAGTTTAATAACTTTAATTACGTGCAGACGATTTGGAAATAACGCAAATATATAGCTACTCCGTTGCTAGGCAACGATTAGACTTTGAACTAATTTACCTTTATTTCTGAAAATTTTGCTTATCTTTATAAATATTTATAAAATAAGGCAGAAATTACATGTATTTGTATGTCTGTCTGTCGGTCGGTCGGTCACAAGAACTCCTCCTAAACGGAGAATAATTAGTTCTTAGTATATTTAATTAAATAACGAAAATTAGCTGCTTTTAAGCCTTAACCCTTTTCTGCCAATAACTTCTGAAATATTTATTAGACAACAATTATTTTTTATGCCATTTTAAAGAACAGAAAATGATCTTTTTAATGCTATTCATTCCATTTCGATGAAATGTTTTCTCTGATTGTTATTAAGGTTTAAAAATATTTTTGTAACGTAATTTCTAACAATACTTTTTATTCTTATAGAAATAAATTCAAGCCAAATTACTGTTCCTCTCGCGGGCTTTTGCCAGTGTTAAAGTTAATATAAGAGAATATTGCTTTCTTTGACCATAAACAACAAAGGAGACTTCACACTTCCGGTTTCCTGTTGTCGTAGCATTTACAGCTTTTAATACGGTTACACAGTGATCCAATGACGTTAGTGAATTATTCTCTCGATGTTTTGTTTAATTTTCACAGTGAGATATTACAGAATATCCATTTGGAGATACGGGAATGGGCATTAACAAGGAACATCATATTCTGTAGAGCTCTTCAACATCTTAGAATTGTCAGGGGCACCTTCCGACAAGCCGAGATTGAATGTCGGCGTGCCAGTACTACTAATACGTAACCTCGATATACCGAGACTGCTCAATGGCACACAGTTACAAATTACACACCGAGGTCCAAACGTCATGAAAGCTACTGTTATGACTGATATAGGGAGAAGAGAGAGTGTTTTAATTCCACGTGTTCCTATAATACCGAAGGATTTATCATCTCAGTTCAGAAGGTAGCAAATCCCTTTAAAAATATCATTTGCCAGGCTCGGGGCCAGACGCTGAAATTGGCAGGCGTACATTTGGAAAAACCATATTTTTCGTATGGGCAACTATATATGGCGTGTTCACGTGTGTCCAGCGCACACAACCTCTACATCCGTGCAAATAACGTGGTATACAAAAGTATATTAGCATAGATAAACAATTTACATAACTATATCAGCATACATGTACAGTACACTCCTGTCAGCCGTCCAATTAAGTATTATCAACTGTCAGAACTTTTACTTTCCCCTTTCAAAATACAACAAAATATTTACATTCGTGAATTAAAAAAATAATAATTCAAATTCTTCGCGCACGAAGTCGCGGGTAACAGCTAGTTTTATCATAAAAGTTGAAGTTTTATTAAATTTTATTTCTGTGACTCAAAGCGAATCGTGGGGCGATCGCATTTCAAACTTCCTGAAAGTTAACGTGGGGTAAAAATCTTACATAATATTTTTTGAGTGTAGACAGCAAGAACAAACTGAACTAAGGATTGCTTATCAGCTTATCCAATCCTCCAAAACTACACTTACAGTGCACGTAAATGGTTTCTATACAATATTGATAATGCTCAATGGACAGTTGCTAATTGCAGAACAAAATTAAAATAAACAGATCGTTTATTAAATTAACAATATCAAATAATTCAGAATCTTTGCATTCAAAATTCTGGACTTGTGTAGAAGATGTTTTAATTAATTTTTAGGAACACATAGGTGCATGAAAATTTAAATTTGCTCCAGCAATTCTTGGAACCACTATTCCCCGTGGCGCAGAACCGGCATTTTACCACTACTTACAAACACTGTGAGAAAAAGAAATATTTTTGACGTAATCCCATCATAGACTAATGATATTGATGAAACAGTGCAAAAGGAAAGTAGTTTTCATTTTTTTTACATTTTGACATAACACTTCATGTAACTTAAGGATAAATTGAAATAAACTGTAGATATACATCAAAATTGGGACATAGATCAAAGAGAAAAAGACCCAAAATGCATACTAGATTCTTTTCACTATATGACGAATCCGAACAGAAAATTGATTATTGTTAAAGTATACGAGAAAGTTGAGAAGAAAAAGTTCCCGTCGGTTTTCATATTAAATGTACTGGACACCGGAAAGGGGTGTCAGGCAATGAGTCTTATGAGCGCATTTCCGGAGTTTTTTGTTGGATCACCCTCAGTAAAACGTAAACATCACCCTTCCATTCTTCACTTCCCCCCATTTTGATGAAAATAACTCCGCTCGGCGCATGCGCAAGAGCGCGGAGGGTTTCCGAATCCGTTGCTATACAATATTTTGCAGAGCTACTCACGTTCAGTGAATAAGCCACCGTTGAGTTTATTAGACACTGGAAATCCCAATTTTAGGAAGTCTGAAATCGTAAACATCTGCGATAAAAATCATTAAATCATTTAAAATCATCACTTGTAACAATCTAAAACTTTGTCCATTTTAACAATTTGAGTTTGTTCATAAGACATTTTAATTCGTTTCCAGGAACACACATCTGCAGGAAAGTTTAAATTCTCCGGCAGTAATTCTTGGAACCACGGCACCACTATTCCCCGTGGCGCAGAACCCGCATTTCGTCACTACTTACAAACACTGCGAGAAAGAGAAATATTCTTGAGGTAATCCGATTATAGACTAATGGAGGATGATATTGACGAAGCAGTCCAAAAGGAAGGCACATTTCGGGATTTTTTTTCATCTGACACAACACTTCATATAATTTGGGGGGAAACGCTGGTTTCCAAAGGTGCGTTTCATTTCTTAAAAAGCTTTTATACATTTCCGAGGAGGGATTTATTTAAAGATGCCTCGCTCTTTGACAGAATGGAAAGGCTTATGGGAATTTGGATTGTCAGTTGCCCCGCGCGTTAGTTGGGGAAATTGGCTTAGAGTTAATTTCTGACGCTAAGACATTTTTCATTCAGCGTGCATACTTTTCAGGGTGATGGGTGAGATTGTGTTGCTTTTTTGCATTGGTTATGAAAGACTTGGGTTATATAACCTTAAAAAACAGTTTAAGGGGAGTCAGTACACTATATACTATAAAAAATTCGATTTTTAAAATTTTTTATATATTTGAAATCTCCATTTCAAGGCCTTCCTAACGATATAAGTCATTTGCTTGAGTTCACATTAGAAGTAAGTTAAAATAAACTTTAAAAACATATAAACAGATTAATGTAATACAAGATTTTTACATTTAACTTGAATTATCTCAAAATGGTGTTTTTGAAAGTGCGTGTACCTTTTTCTCAAAATCTACTTTATATATTCTCTTGAAATTTTTGCCACTCATTGTATCTATATATTAATACTTGAAGAAAAAACTTGGTAGCCCTTTTTAAGCATATTGCGGCAACGGAGGAGTGTACTTAAGTTCATATGGAGAAGGAGTGCATTAAGATAAAATTTATGCATAATTATGTGTTACAAATACATTAGATAAAATAAAATAAAACATTTATTGTTTACGTTCATACACTGTGAGAAATTAGCGGAGTGAATTTGGAGTGAATGCGGAGTGGATGATTTGTAATTGATTTAATCCCCTCGCAGTGAAATCCATTCCAATAGGGAGTTTATTTAGATTATTTATGAACAAAATTCTTCGGGGTGAAATTCAAAATGCGGATGGTTTAAATCTGTCAATGTGAAACACATATTAGTCTGTGGTCAAACAGTCGCACAGAGTAGAGATTGTCTCTAAGGAATTTATATATAGTATGTATTAATAATACATTAAATTAAATAAAATAAAACATTCATTGTTTACGTTCATATTGAATGTCAAACACATAAATGTCTGTGGTCAACAGTCGGACAACATTTATTTTTTTAACCGCCCGTTTTTTTTGTTTCAATAAAAAATATATAAAAAATACGAACCACGTATTCTTTATTGCATTTTTCATTTTTTGCATTAATTTTTTATTTAAATTTTATATAAATTGAAAAAGATAGGAAAATTAACTGTGTAGCCTTGGCGAAACGTGGCCAGTATAGCAATAAAAAAACCCCAAGGAAATGTCAGAAAACGCGTTATTGTTTTTTTTAAATATGACTTAGCCAAGCTATACCTCATTTTTCCTATCGTTCGTATTTTTCAAATAATTCGAAAATTAATGCATAATGACGTATTTGTACACGCTCACAGCTGGCATAATAGAACAAAATTCAATATATTTATATATATTATAGAGGTATACTCTTTGACAAAAGAATCTCAATAACGTTCAAACTTAAAAATTTAATGAATTACGGTCGTATTTCGACACCTGGGCGACCTTTAGTACATGTAAATGTATATACTGATGTGAAATATTTTTCTGATAGTACAAAATTACTTCTTAAAAGTTCTGATATCGTGTTAGAAAAGGGCAATTTTTGAAAAATTCATAGTGACATTCAGTTAAAATTTTTTTAAAAAAATTCAAGCTATATTAATGTAAGATTTTCACCTCAGTATAGAGATGAATTTCTACCTAAACTGTAGAAAAAATTTCAAACAAGTATCTATAATAGATTGTGAGAAAACATACATAGAAAACGGTCAATTTAACATTGGCGATATAGGGAGTACTGACTTCCCTTAAGTGTTCCCTTAAGTCATAAAGTCCTGACTTCCCTTAAGTCATAAAGACTGAACCTATAGAAACTGTTATAAGCAGAATAAGAATTTAATATTTATCGCAAGTTTTCAAAAATGGATCATTCGATTAATTTTAATTCTCAACTTAGGAAGATATTTTACGTTTTACTTTCACATACATTAAGTGTGGAAAGATAAAGTATTACAAAATTAGACTTTTTGAGAGTTTGATGAATCTCAGAACTCCCTGAAACCGAAAAAAATCATTTTTTGAACTATGTCTTTCAACACAATAATTAAAAAATGTGGCGAACTAGACAGGTGAAATTTAGCACTTGGTCTTTACACTAAAATTGTAGATTTCCATAGAATTGAAATTCATCAATTTGCAACGAATCAACAACAATTATAGATTTCTGTCAAATTGAAATCCAATTGTACCAGAAAAACAAAAAAAATGTAGATTTCTATAAAATTGAAATTCATCAATTTGTACCGAAACAACAATTGTAGATTTCTGTCAAATTTAAATCCGTCAATTTGTAACAAAAAAAATTATAGATTTCCATAAAATTGAAATTCATCCAATTGTAACGAAAGAACAGCAATTGTAGATTTCTGTCAAATTGAAATCCGTCAATTTGTGACAAAAAAAATTGTAGATTTTCATAAAATTGAAATTCATCAATTTGTAACGAAACAACAACAATTGTAGATTTCTGTCAAATTGAAATCCGTCAATTTGTGACAAAAAAATGAAAAATTGTAGATTTCCATAAAATTGAAATTCATCAATTTGTAACGAAACAACAACAATTGTAGATTTCTGTCAAATTGAAATCCGTCAATTTGTAACAAAAAAACAAAAAAATTGTAGATTTCTGTCAATTTGAAATCCGTTGTGGTACAAGAGGGGTGCAGAGTGAGTAGTTCTTTTGGAGGAAGACTATGCACTGCCTCTATTTACTTTCTTTTTTCTGCATGCTGCGCTTTTTCAATTTTATTCCAACAAAATGGAAATATCAAGTAATAGACGGGCAAAGCTCACGACCGAAGTTAGATGAACGAATTTCAATATGTCATCTTCACGTCAAAATTTTGGATCGAAATCAAAGCAACAACATAACAGCAAAATTGTAATTGCTGTCAAGTGAAATCCATCAACGGGAAGTCTGTCTGTCTATCCGTCCACGTGCATGTGAATACAAAATGCAACCAATTAGATGGATGAAATTTGGTAAATGGTTTTATCACCACGAATGTACAAGTGTCTCAAATGTCGGACCAAATCTATCACTGGAATGACTGTTTGACAAATGTCTATTCATGTGTTTGTGAACGTGATAAATCAAAAACTGAATAAACTTGATGAATGAGTTTCAATATGACATCCTTACACCAAAATTGTAAATCTATATCAAATTTTTAAAAAAATCCGTTAAATAGTAGAATATCCGTCTATTTGTCTGTCTTGTGTATGTGAACATGACAACTAAAAGATGCAACGAACTAGAAATAAAAATTTCAGTATACTCTCTATTATCCGTGCGCGAATTATCCGGTTTGCGGATTATCCGTGCTCATTCCGGACTCACAAAAAAATTTAAAGAGAAACATTTTTACGCTTTTCATTCATGTAAAATCGATGTTGATGTTCGATCGAGAGATTCATTCCGTGAAACTAGTGAACCATGACGGCGGAGACTAAAGAATAGATTTTTTTTTCTTCCTCCACGTGCAATCTCTACCGGTTCAACCCCTAATTTTCCGAGAAATGAATCATCCACTTCCTACTAGCTCATTCTCGTACGAACACACTTCTCCCTGACACGTCATTCTTTAATATCTTCGTCTTCTCTCACTTTCTCACGTGTTCCTTTAGTTTTTGCGTCTTGTTTATCGTCAGTTAGTAACGTGAAATTTTTTGCTGGTAGAAATGAGTGGTGTGAAACGAAAACGAAACGTTTTAAATGTTAAACAAAAATTAGAAATCCTTCAAAAACTTTATAAGGGAGAATAAGCTGGTACTGATGGAGAAGATGTACTAAATGAGGGAAATACAATTTCTCATTCTGCTGCTCTACAATCTGTGGAGACTTTGTTAGATTATATGGGACAAAGAGGATTTGATTACTGTGACATTACTGCGGTTCGTAAAAGATGTGTCGATATACGACAAGAGATGAACAAACAGCAGAAGCAAAGACGCATAACAGATTTTTTAAGCAGTAAATGTTAAAAGGAAAATTCCTAGTTTGATGTTATACAGCATGCAAATGTAAGTAATTTTTTATATTTTTGTACTGATGTTGATTTTTTCTTTAATAATTTTCGGATTATCCGTGTTCTTCGATTGTCCGTGCGATCCCTCCCGGAGATTAACCCGGATAATCGGGAGTGCACTTTATCTACATTGAAACCAAAATTGTAGATCTGTATCAGAGTTTCGATCCAATCGGTAAAGGGTTGCTTTGGCGCCTTTCAACTGTGAATTGGCATTTTGGCGATAAATGGTTGCCAGAAGATGTGAGCGCGCCAATGCGCACTACTACGTTCTCACTGTTTTGCTCTCTTCTCTTGAAACATGTATATAGAGTGTGTGATTATCAAAATAAATGTTGTGTTCGTGAACAAGGGTTCTGCTTTAATTTTCTAATTAAACGGACATAACATTAAACGCTCTCTATCTGCTCTTTAGACGGAAACAGATTGAGTTTCAAAATGCATACTCGATTCTTTTCGCTATAAGTGGATATTACTAATATAATAGCCCAGATCCTTCGGTAACGCTCTGACGTCACCAACAATAAAACTTGCGCCATAGCACTGCGAGACGTTAAACAGCATTATTTCATTGTTAGAGAACCTAAATCTCAGTAATTTTAAATTTATAAGAGTAATTGTCGTTCTAATTTCAAATTTAATAGCTCTAAAATAGTGAAATAAAATTTGCTATCCATTGATAGAAAATTTATCTCGCTATGATCAATAGCAATTTAAATTATATTAATCATATATTTCAAATTAATTTCCGTTTTTTATTAGAAAGTCACGTCAGTGGTATATCATGCGCGTGATATAGTTTGGAAGGTTATTGAATTATAATAAAATTGTTAAACGACGAAAAAAATACTTCACACGGAATGTTGTTTACCAAGAATTTTTTTGAATAAAGAAATATGTAAATAAAAAAGAATATTTCCTGTCATAATACGTATGTTTATTTTATTTGTTTTCAATCAATGCTAAACATTTCTCTCGCATATATATCCATTTAAACACGTCAAATTTGACGGGAAGTCACTCGAATGAAGAGGCAATTTGCACCCGTCATACCATGACGGGTGATTTTCTAGTAATAATATATAACCACAAAACGCACCGTTTTGTAACCGTATAAAAATAGCTGAGGATAAGCTGGTTCTGTGTATAACCATGGTCTGTTTTTAACCTTATAATGTTCACTAATTTTTAAATTTTATTGTCTACCTACTATACTCCCAGGTCTTTTAGATGTCTATGAATTTTTCGCCGGCTCACTTTTTGTACCCACTAGTTCACATGGGGCTCCAGTATGTTCGGCTTTCGCGACTATATTCAGCGTTAATCATTCTACCGATGAGTGATAGATGAATTGAGTGAAAGTTATTTGAAACTCAGTTTGTAAGTTTCGTTAGCTGCGATGCATCATATAGAATTGTATCGCTGGCATTTTAAAATTTACGTCTTTAAATATTTTACTATCTGTCAAATACAATAAAATATTCAGTTTTTTGTTCATCTTTGCTGAGTTATCGTGGCTGAAACTGCGACGGGTGATGCTATAATTAATATAAAATACAAAAATAAAAACTAATTTAAACGGGCGAACCAGCTGGTCGCCGAAGGCGGCTAGTACTGGATATTTTGTTTAATCTATATTTATATGCAGCACTTTCGGATACGTAGAAATACTCTCTCAAGCAAGTGAGTATAACTACGCATATTCTCGGGAAATATAGAAATGGCTGACTATGCTGTCTGAGACAGCATAGTCAGCCATTTCTATATTTCCCGAGGCAAGAGGATTTTTCAGGATTAATCTATCTCTCTCGAATCAACCATTCAAAACGGTTTGTATTTTTGATTTAATATAATTATTTATTAAAATTTTGATTTAGGTTCATTTTTAAGAGCTGTTTTTGCTTCTTTGTCATTCAGTTCAAAAGTCAGTATTAACTATAAATTATGTATCAATGAAATTTCTCTTTGTCCCCTACTTTTTCCCTACTTTTCTCCCTACTTTGAAGGAAGATTACTCACCTTCTTATCGTGCATGCGTGTGTGCAACAAAGGCTTTCCTATTTCATAATAAAACTATTAGCGCTATGCTAAATTTTCAAACTAAATAACTAGTGCTGCATGAAGCAGTATTAAATAAAAATGATAAATTCTCTTGTATTAGTTCTTCAATTCCTTTTGCGTGAAATTGTAAAATACTTTATTAAATTACAAATAATGTGTACTGTGTAAAATACAACGATCCATTAAAAATTACATGGAACCATCAATAAAATACGAGAGTTTTAAATTTTGAATGAATAACAACTTCACTTCAGTTCGTGAGTTCAAACTGCTGCCAGATAATAATAAAAACGTTCATATTTTGTTGTTGACAAAGCCACACCTTTTTCTATGCAAATCAATTTTTAACTAAAATGACGTATATATTTCATTACCAGTTTAACTTTTAATTTAACCTCTTTGACTACAAAGTACATCGAATTATAGAATCTTGATATTTTACCCGTTAACTGGTTTGTTTTCTAAACTGTCTAATTACATGGCATCTTCTATTTTAGGAATGCGTTGTCATTTTAATTCAATTGAGAATCTAAAGGACAATTAAAATGCTTATGGAGTTCGAGTAATTTTTGGGTACTTACGTATTAACGCCACCGAGGCTACAGATTGGCGGTAATGCGCCAATAAAGAGCAATCTTGTTTACAAAAACCGCCAAATTGGAGTTAATACGTAAGTACAAAAACCGCCAAATTTGGCGTTAATACGTAAGTACAAAACCCCCCAAATTTGGCGGCACTTAAAAACCGCCAAATGATAACCGCCACTTAATAACCTCGGTGGTGTTAATACGTAAGTACCAATTTTTGTATTGAAATACAGTCGACGCTCGTTATAACGACCTTCTACGTCCACAGCAAAAGGTCTTTATAGCGAGTGGTCGCTATAGTGGATATAATTAAAAACTGTACACATGCACGCTCAGCAGTTCCGTATAAATAGGCGATTTTTAAAGAGATTCCAACTAAATACTCAAATTATTTTTTATCATTGGTATTAAAAATGAAATTGTATCAATTAAATATATATTTCTAAAATAGATTTGAAATTAGAAAATGAAAGAATTTTGGAAAAATACCGGTAAGAGTGTCCGCAGAATTCGGACGTTGAATTGGGATTAACGACACTGAACGGTCGTTATACCGGAGGTAAAATAGCATAGACTGCATAAGGAAACACAGTTGGGGATTTTATCACTGGTCGTTATAATGGAATGGTCTCTATAATGTGTGGTCGTTATAACGAGCGTCGAGTGCATAACGTCTGTGAATGATTTTGCTTCAGTTTATAAGCTTAAAATTGTGGTAAATCGATGCACCTACGGGGTTCGGGCAAACCAGTTAAGGGGTTAAAGCTGCAATTAAGAACAAGAAATGATTAATTTGGAAGAAAAAAATGACGGGAGGCTGTCTTTTCAAACAGCCGCTGATGTTAAAGGCGTAGAACTACTTTACTCGCGTGATCCTTTGTTTCTCGAAGTTTCTCGTAAGGTTTTAAGCTTAAGTAAGTTTTTTTGTAACATCTGTTGTTACCCTGTATCTCTAAAATAAGACATTAGTTATGTTTTTAACATTTGTAGTTACCGAGATATAGAGGATCGCGTCACCAATTCATGCGTAATTTTGCCCAACTTTGCGACTCTGTAGTCGCTGAACTACAATTCCGATTTTCAAAATTTCTTTTTGTAACTTCTGTTGTTACCCGTTATCTCTAAAATAAGACATTAGTTATGTTTTTAACGTATGTAGTTACCGAGATATAAAGGATCTCCCATACCAAGTTTTGTGACGTTTTGGCGTGTGAATCAAATTCCTTCCTGAGACCCCAATGGGAGGAACGTAGTCCTACTTTAAAAATCACTCTGATTAGCTTAAGAATATTAGGCCTTCTTTATGTTTTTATATGGATTAAAATAATAATAATCAATGGCTCATACAGAATGTGTCAGGTAAATAGGAGGTTAAATAATTACATAAATAAAGGGTTTTAAAATGTTTTTGCATTAACAAAAAAAATATTTAAGGTATCATTCTAAGAGAAGAAATTAAGATAACTTCTTATACATTGCAGACAAAATTTCAAACCATACAAACCATATAAACTGAATCTGCTGATTGATAATCCAAACGCACATCCCGACTTATACGTAGGAAATCCTCAGATCATCTTCTTCAGTCTGTATTGTGATTTTCGAGAGCAAAAATAATATCGTCACTCAAAGTGAAAAAGGTTGTATATCAAAAACTCCATTTGGTTGAAAACTACTGGTCGGTACACCTTTATATCGCCATTGACCTTCCGACCGAATTAGCCTCTTACACCCTCTGGGTAGGCTGTGTTGGCGTGGGCAAATAAATATCGCCAACGGATGCCAAGTCGCCAATGGCGAAAAACAAGATGGCTGCTAAGGTAATCAATGTAACGCAGGGACAATGAACTGAAATGACGACTATAATTAATATGTATTGGCGACTTGGCATCCATTGGCGATATGAAGGAGTATCGATTAGTGGATTTCAACGAAATGGAAATTTTGATATGCGACCTTTTGGACTTTGAGTGACAATATGTGAAAGCTCAATCATCTTTACGCAAATTTAGAATCGGTATTGAGAGAGCGAAGTGGAATATTTCACGCAATGGGGATAATTCACGGGGCATATGATATTATTATAGTAAAACGTTATAACGCATGCCAGCAAACGTCTAATTAAACATTTGTGTTATAAGTTATGTCCTGTTTCTTCCTACAAGACGCGAAATGGATTCTAGAATAAACTAAGACAGCGCATTTGGCGTGTTTCATATGAGGGTGAAATCATTTCATTTTTCTCATTCTCATGCTTCAAATTGGTGTAACTTATGTAAGGTTGGTTGATGCAACAAGTCTATATGTTACCGCTAAAGTGCAGAAATCGGTTATTCTACAGATTAACTAGGTAATGTGCAGATTAATAAGAGCGATCCGTTAAAGTGCCGAAAATTGTTTAATTTCTCAAATTACCTAGGTAATCTGAAAATTATCTAGATAATCTGCACATTACCTACTAGGCACTCATTAAAGTGAAAATAAGATCTTTGCTGGAACAACAGCAACGTTTCTGTACGCTTAAATTAACATAACGTAATTTATTTATTTTTCGATATCTAAAGGATCAAGTTAATACAATCAAACAATCAACAAATTAGCTGATAGAATCAATCATCAATCAATTAAAAAACTATAACTGAGAGTGGAGGGAGAGGGGGAAGGTGTAGGGAAATGAGAGAAACAAACTTTTGAACTTTAACGCTACGGAAGCCGTTAATGTGCACATTACCTAGGTAAAATGCGGAAAACTCTTGATTCCGCACGTTAACGGAGCAAATCAGTTAATCTGCAGATTAGCTAGGTAATGTGCACATTAACGGCTTCCGAGCTTTAGCGGTAACTTATGTTATATATAATTACGCTCTTAATAAGAAGAATCATAGATAAATTGTGCCTTTTATTTTCTGAAGGAGATTCCTGCACCGAATACCAACAGGTGTTTTTGACAGATTCGTAGATGCTTGGCGAAAAGATAACGGAGCGTTACCCTTTCCTTTATTACAATTACATCTGCAATTCTAAAGAGCAGCAAATTATCTGCTGATGCGTTTCGTCATTCATTCGATTATTTCATTCGAGTATTAAAATAAAAAGCTGAGTAAAAACTGTTTAACATCTTTTATAAGTGTACCAAATAGTAGTTTTAACGTAGGACTACGTTCCTCCCATTGGGGTCTCAGGAAGGAATTTGATTCACACGCCAAAACGTCACAAAACTTGGTATGGGAGATCCTCTATATCTCGGTAACTACATATGTTCAAAACAGAACTAATGTCTTATTTTAGAGATAAAGGAATAACATCAAGAGTTACAAAAACAATTGAAAATCGGAATTGTAGTTCAGCGACTACCCAGTCGCAAAATTGGGGGGAAATATGCATGAATTGGTGACGCGATCCTCTATATCTCGGTAAATGCATATGTTACAAACATAACTAATGTCTTATTTTAGAGATAAAGGGTAACAACAGAAGTTACAAAAAAAAATTGAAAATCGGAATTGTAATTCAGCGACTACTGAGTCGCAAAGTTGCGCAAAAATACGCATGAATTGGTGATGTCACACGAATAATGCAATTGGCTGGCGCTCTCGCTTGCCACGTTTGCGCGAGCGAGATATCGGGATTGAGTTGAAAATTGAGAAGATTGAGTTGAAAACAAAAGAGAATTGAGAATAACTTTGAGAAACAAAAGAGAATTGAGAGTAACTTTGAGAAACAAAAGATAATCACGAGTAACTTCGTGAAACAAGAGTATCGCGAGTAACTTCGAGAAACAAAATAGTATCGCGAGTAACAAAGAGAGTCCGAGAAGCTTCGAGAAACAAAAGAAAATAGCGAGTAACAAAGAGAAATCGAGAAACAAAAGAGTCACGCGAGTAAAGTAGTCCTAAGCCTTTAACATCAGCGGCTGTTTGAAAGAGACAGCTTCCCGCCATTTTTTAAAACTTTAATCAAATTTCACTTCTCCAATTGATCTTAAAGTCTTTAACTGATAATTTATTATAAATATTATGCAATCTTGAAACCATTTTTCTCAAATTAATTACCAGGTGCCTCCAAGGATATGGAATCAAAACGTAATGAAATTAATCGATTAACTGATAATTAAGTTTTGAAAGTATTAACCCCTTAACTGGTTGACCCGTAGGTGCATCGAATTATCGCAATTTTAAACTTATAAACCAAAACAAATTCATTCTCAAACGTTATAATTCGATACAAAAGCTGCGTGGAATTCATAAACATTTCAACTTTCCTTTAGGTCCTCAATTGAATTAAAATGACAACGCATTCCCAAAATAGACTGTTGCATCTAATTAGATAGTTGAGAAAACAAGCCGGTTAAGGAGTTAAAATATTGTAACGAAATTGTCTTGTGGGTGTACGTGAATGCAATCCAATAAGCAGGATTTAAAAAATAAAGCTCTGCATTTTACAAATATTCTAGGAAAAGAAACACTGAACAAGTATTAAAACAGCACTAGTAAAAATTCTCAGCGGAGATTACAAAAAATTTTCAACACAGCGCTCAAAGGTTTCTTATCAGCTCACCAGTTTGCTTGCTGATCAAAATCCAACTGACTCTTCTTGGCTTGAGAGCTTGCCTTTATACTTTTCAACAGGAAGTGACTTCATTACGTAGGAAGTGACGTAATCTCTAGAAAGTTCATGAAACCAGTAGAAATAGGTTGAAACTTCGAGGTTCTACTAGAATTTTGTTTTGTCGCCAAAGTCGCCAACTTTACCACCAAGTCGCCAAAATGGTCGCAAATTTATCGCCAAGTCGCCGAG
>BGPR01031345.1:0-18102 GCA_013235015.1 Araneus ventricosus | reverse complement strand
TCTCGCCGAATATCTCCGAGGTGGCCTTGTTTCGACATAATAACGCATGTTGTTGCTGCAAGCACAACATCGTCCCCATTCGGCATCTTCACGAATGAAGTGAGCTCATTTCTTTTGTGTTGACAACAAAATTTGCAAGAACTCTCTAGCATTTTGTTTGCAACAAAAAATCGTCGACATATGTGTTCAAGACAAAACTTGCAAATAAATGTATGTAATACTCTGTTGTGTGAAATATTCATATGGTTCGCCATTTTATTTTGTAAAGTCGGCTGGTGAGAAATTGAACACTTACATGACTCATTAAAAATTCCATCGGCAGATCATATCCGGTGAGTGACTTAGGGTTGCAATTTTTAAAAAAAGTTTGTCAACTTTGGCGCTTGTTTACTATGGCTACGGATCAGAGTTGCCATATCGGCCTTTTTTCAAAGTGGTTGGCCTTAAGAATTTTCATTTGGCCGTAAATTCATTTTTGGCTTTATTTTTATTCATGATTTTTAGAACCGCTTTCTACAACTATTTCTACTGGGATTTTTTTTTATAAAATTATTTTTATATTCTAAAATAATATTTAGAACGGATTCGATCTCGCTATAAGGTGAATAATATAGAAACTAAAAACGGAACATTCTTGAAAATTTTATCGCTTATTTGAAACGCTTATTACGAGTCTGAAATCAATTTTGTTTATACTAATGGAATAAACTTTTATACTGTTTATTATTTATTTTGAGTACGGAATCACTTTTCATTTAATATGACAAAACTGAAAAATAACTTTGCATGCTTTCTTTCACTCATGAGATAATATACTATGTTCAGCTATTTCATTTAGCCATCACTTTTCATTGTAAAGCTGTTTATGGAGTGGTTAAAAAATTTTTCACTTCAATATTGTTTCATTAATAGAGTATTGATCATACGAGTCATTCTAAAATGATTCGTTTCTATAAAATAAAGCATTTTCTAATCGTAAATTTAGATAAAAATAAGCACTTCAATCAGTTTTTCAAATTTGGCCTTTTTTCTGTCTTATTTTAAAGAAGATTTGGCCTTATTTTGATCTGGCAACCCTGCTACGGATTATGAAGAAGCCAACCATTGACAGAGGATAGTGTTGTACCAAGCTGAATGCCAAAAGTGGGTGGCAAAAGAGGAAAACTGGGGGATGACGATTTTTTTGGGGAGGACGAAAAAGTGAATGAAAAAAGAAAAAGATAAAAGGGAAATTGGTAGCCGGCGAAGAAGGATGAACGTTGTTTGTGGATGAGATAGAAAGTGGAATAAAAAACGACACAACTCGGCCGGATGATATTGGCATGCCATTGTGATAAAGTGCCCCCGATTGCACTCCTATGTCCCTGATAAGCCACTTTTTTTATTAATTGTTGGCAATCAATAACATTAAAATATAGCAGCAGACCCTGATAGATATTTGAGTTAAAAATATAAAAGCTCACCATCCAGGCTAATCTTACCTTATATTGTCTTATCGGTATTGTGAATATGTTGTAAATAAATTTTTTGTATTGTTCTGAACTTGCTTACTTTTTGAAATCAACTATACGATCTAAGCTAATAATTTTAGGACAGTAACGAATTTGGAGGAGAAACGCAACAACTCGATGTAAACGCGGCTTTAGTATAAACATCTATGTTCCAAGAATGCCACACTCCAAAGATTTCAATGGAAAATTAATCTCTTTGAGAACCAAATCAACTCAATTTCTGTTCTAATTGACATACCAGAACAAAGCGGGCAACTGCAAAACTTTCAGTGGCCTCCTGAAAACACGAAAGATGCTAGTCTTAATCTACTTTTCTTCCCTAACACTCAATGACGATACGTAGAATTCTGAAATGAGATTAAAATATGAACTCATCGTTCGAGTTCCCCTCATTCCTCCCCCTTCTACCATTTTAGAACGCTCTTCATCCCCTTCGACTGGTGGGGGAGGGAGAGCAGAGAATTGATTCCTCCCTAAAAGATAAACTCTGACGTCATTCGGATCGCTTTCAAGCCTAATCGTTTGGTAAAAGAAGTAAAAAATGTACAAATAAATATATCGTTTGGTTTAGCGAACGTGCGGCAAAATGGCAGGGTACCTGTTGCCAGCCAGCGTCCCTAAGGGACAGGTGGGGGAATACGCCGAAAAGGTTCGAACGTTCGAAAACAGGGGAACGAAAAGCTTTTAATTCATTAGTATTTAATTAGACTACGATGCTGCAGCCGAAAATGCTTTTTCTTTGCTTTTATTATACGCTAAACGCGACGATGTCACATGTCAGCTGGGAAAGCATTTTTATGCAGGAGCGGTTGCAGTCACATTTTACATTTCTAGCCGGTCGCAGTTAGGGGAGACGGATATCACATCGCGGTTTGGATAATAGGAGATGGTATACTTGGAATTATAATTTGAGGTGGATTTATGCACTATTTGGTTTCGCGGAGGTAATTAGTTTGTTACAAAGAGGTAAAGAATTGAATAAAGCTTGAATGAAAGAATTAAAGAATGTTCTAGAACTCCAGGGGTGAGAATTATGTTTTCGTCGCAGAGTGATGGCAGAAGAAACTTAGCTCTAAATTTGATTAATTCGAAACATGCAACGGTTCTCAGATATTTATCTCTGCGGTAGATTTTCATTTCTGTAAAGATTATATTTAATAAATTCTATTATTATTGCACTTAAAAAGATTTCGAACTGTATCGACCTAAAGACACTCTGCGTTAAAAATGGAACAATTCGCAGTGAATTAATTCTCACGATGATTAATTTCAGCTTATCTTAATATAAATAAAAGTCATTGTGGGTATGTATGTATGTATGTGGCTATGTTCCACATCTCCTCCTAAACCAATGGACGGTTTTCAACGAAATTTTGTGCACTCCTTATTTGAGACAAGGGGAAGACACTTATGAACTTTTCTAAGTCCAAAAGTTAATTAAACAGGCAGTTAATTAGAAATTATCCGAAACCGTTTTTCTGCCGTAACTTCGGAGCAAATTGTCCGACAAAAAATATTTTTATACCATCTTAAAGTTCAAAGTTTTGCCATTTCAATGATACCAATTTTATTTCTGTGACATTTTCCCTTCGATTATTATTAATTTTTAAACGTTCCATAATTTTTAAATATGTGCAGACGATTTTGAAATAACGAAGATTTATAGCTACTCCGTTGCTAGGCAACGGTTAGACTTTGAACTAATTCACCTTTATTTCTGAAAATTTTGCTTATTTTTATAAATATCCGTATCCTTAATCCTTGATAATATAATAAATGTGAAAGTGTGTCTGTCTGTCTGTCTGTTTGTTACGCTTTCAAGGCAAAACTACCAAACCGATTTGGATGAAAATTGGCAGAGTTGTAGCTTGAAACCCAGGAACGGACATAGTGTAGGTGAAATCACGTTAAATTAATTATTTTTGACTACAGATAAAAATTTAATAATTAACAAAGAAAGTCCATTGACTCCGCGATTCGCGATGAAGAATATTTTATTTTTCAATCAACTGTCACGTGATCCTTCAGGAATGCGAAAACATGTGGAATAAATTATTTTTAAAATGAACTATCACGTGATCCGTTTTTCCGCTGTAACTTCGGGACAAATTGTCCGACAAAAATTATTTTTATACCATCTTAACGTTAAAATTTTTACCTTTTCAATGATACCAATTTTATTTCTGTGACATTTTCCCTCCGATTGTTATTAATTTTTAAAAGTTTAATAACTTTAATTACGTGCAGACGATTTGGAAATAACGCAAATATATAGCTACTCCGTTGCTAGGCAACGATTAGACTTTGAACTAATTTACCTTTATTTCTGAAAATTTTGCTTATCTTTATAAATATTTATAAAATAAGGCAGAAATTACATGTATTTGTATGTCTGTCTGTCGGTCGGTCGGTCACAAGAACTCCTCCTAAACGGAGAATAATTAGTTCTTAGTATATTTAATTAAATAACGAAAATTAGCTGCTTTTAAGCCTTAACCCTTTTCTGCCAATAACTTCTGAAATATTTATTAGACAACAATTATTTTTTATGCCATTTTAAAGAACAGAAAATGATCTTTTTAATGCTATTCATTCCATTTCGATGAAATGTTTTCTCTGATTGTTATTAAGGTTTAAAAATATTTTTGTAACGTAATTTCTAACAATACTTTTTATTCTTATAGAAATAAATTCAAGCCAAATTACTGTTCCTCTCGCGGGCTTTTGCCAGTGTTAAAGTTAATATAAGAGAATATTGCTTTCTTTGACCATAAACAACAAAGGAGACTTCACACTTCCGGTTTCCTGTTGTCGTAGCATTTACAGCTTTTAATACGGTTACACAGTGATCCAATGACGTTAGTGAATTATTCTCTCGATGTTTTGTTTAATTTTCACAGTGAGATATTACAGAATATCCATTTGGAGATACGGGAATGGGCATTAACAAGGAACATCATATTCTGTAGAGCTCTTCAACATCTTAGAATTGTCAGGGGCACCTTCCGACAAGCCGAGATTGAATGTCGGCGTGCCAGTACTACTAATACGTAACCTCGATATACCGAGACTGCTCAATGGCACACAGTTACAAATTACACACCGAGGTCCAAACGTCATGAAAGCTACTGTTATGACTGATATAGGGAGAAGAGAGAGTGTTTTAATTCCACGTGTTCCTATAATACCGAAGGATTTATCATCTCAGTTCAGAAGGTAGCAAATCCCTTTAAAAATATCATTTGCCAGGCTCGGGGCCAGACGCTGAAATTGGCAGGCGTACATTTGGAAAAACCATATTTTTCGTATGGGCAACTATATATGGCGTGTTCACGTGTGTCCAGCGCACACAACCTCTACATCCGTGCAAATAACGTGGTATACAAAAGTATATTAGCATAGATAAACAATTTACATAACTATATCAGCATACATGTACAGTACACTCCTGTCAGCCGTCCAATTAAGTATTATCAACTGTCAGAACTTTTACTTTCCCCTTTCAAAATACAACAAAATATTTACATTCGTGAATTAAAAAAATAATAATTCAAATTCTTCGCGCACGAAGTCGCGGGTAACAGCTAGTTTTATCATAAAAGTTGAAGTTTTATTAAATTTTATTTCTGTGACTCAAAGCGAATCGTGGGGCGATCGCATTTCAAACTTCCTGAAAGTTAACGTGGGGTAAAAATCTTACATAATATTTTTTGAGTGTAGACAGCAAGAACAAACTGAACTAAGGATTGCTTATCAGCTTATCCAATCCTCCAAAACTACACTTACAGTGCACGTAAATGGTTTCTATACAATATTGATAATGCTCAATGGACAGTTGCTAATTGCAGAACAAAATTAAAATAAACAGATCGTTTATTAAATTAACAATATCAAATAATTCAGAATCTTTGCATTCAAAATTCTGGACTTGTGTAGAAGATGTTTTAATTAATTTTTAGGAACACATAGGTGCATGAAAATTTAAATTTGCTCCAGCAATTCTTGGAACCACTATTCCCCGTGGCGCAGAACCGGCATTTTACCACTACTTACAAACACTGTGAGAAAAAGAAATATTTTTGACGTAATCCCATCATAGACTAATGATATTGATGAAACAGTGCAAAAGGAAAGTAGTTTTCATTTTTTTTACATTTTGACATAACACTTCATGTAACTTAAGGATAAATTGAAATAAACTGTAGATATACATCAAAATTGGGACATAGATCAAAGAGAAAAAGACCCAAAATGCATACTAGATTCTTTTCACTATATGACGAATCCGAACAGAAAATTGATTATTGTTAAAGTATACGAGAAAGTTGAGAAGAAAAAGTTCCCGTCGGTTTTCATATTAAATGTACTGGACACCGGAAAGGGGTGTCAGGCAATGAGTCTTATGAGCGCATTTCCGGAGTTTTTTGTTGGATCACCCTCAGTAAAACGTAAACATCACCCTTCCATTCTTCACTTCCCCCCATTTTGATGAAAATAACTCCGCTCGGCGCATGCGCAAGAGCGCGGAGGGTTTCCGAATCCGTTGCTATACAATATTTTGCAGAGCTACTCACGTTCAGTGAATAAGCCACCGTTGAGTTTATTAGACACTGGAAATCCCAATTTTAGGAAGTCTGAAATCGTAAACATCTGCGATAAAAATCATTAAATCATTTAAAATCATCACTTGTAACAATCTAAAACTTTGTCCATTTTAACAATTTGAGTTTGTTCATAAGACATTTTAATTCGTTTCCAGGAACACACATCTGCAGGAAAGTTTAAATTCTCCGGCAGTAATTCTTGGAACCACGGCACCACTATTCCCCGTGGCGCAGAACCCGCATTTCGTCACTACTTACAAACACTGCGAGAAAGAGAAATATTCTTGAGGTAATCCGATTATAGACTAATGGAGGATGATATTGACGAAGCAGTCCAAAAGGAAGGCACATTTCGGGATTTTTTTTCATCTGACACAACACTTCATATAATTTGGGGGGAAACGCTGGTTTCCAAAGGTGCGTTTCATTTCTTAAAAAGCTTTTATACATTTCCGAGGAGGGATTTATTTAAAGATGCCTCGCTCTTTGACAGAATGGAAAGGCTTATGGGAATTTGGATTGTCAGTTGCCCCGCGCGTTAGTTGGGGAAATTGGCTTAGAGTTAATTTCTGACGCTAAGACATTTTTCATTCAGCGTGCATACTTTTCAGGGTGATGGGTGAGATTGTGTTGCTTTTTTGCATTGGTTATGAAAGACTTGGGTTATATAACCTTAAAAAACAGTTTAAGGGGAGTCAGTACACTATATACTATAAAAAATTCGATTTTTAAAATTTTTTATATATTTGAAATCTCCATTTCAAGGCCTTCCTAACGATATAAGTCATTTGCTTGAGTTCACATTAGAAGTAAGTTAAAATAAACTTTAAAAACATATAAACAGATTAATGTAATACAAGATTTTTACATTTAACTTGAATTATCTCAAAATGGTGTTTTTGAAAGTGCGTGTACCTTTTTCTCAAAATCTACTTTATATATTCTCTTGAAATTTTTGCCACTCATTGTATCTATATATTAATACTTGAAGAAAAAACTTGGTAGCCCTTTTTAAGCATATTGCGGCAACGGAGGAGTGTACTTAAGTTCATATGGAGAAGGAGTGCATTAAGATAAAATTTATGCATAATTATGTGTTACAAATACATTAGATAAAATAAAATAAAACATTTATTGTTTACGTTCATACACTGTGAGAAATTAGCGGAGTGAATTTGGAGTGAATGCGGAGTGGATGATTTGTAATTGATTTAATCCCCTCGCAGTGAAATCCATTCCAATAGGGAGTTTATTTAGATTATTTATGAACAAAATTCTTCGGGGTGAAATTCAAAATGCGGATGGTTTAAATCTGTCAATGTGAAACACATATTAGTCTGTGGTCAAACAGTCGCACAGAGTAGAGATTGTCTCTAAGGAATTTATATATAGTATGTATTAATAATACATTAAATTAAATAAAATAAAACATTCATTGTTTACGTTCATATTGAATGTCAAACACATAAATGTCTGTGGTCAACAGTCGGACAACATTTATTTTTTTAACCGCCCGTTTTTTTTGTTTCAATAAAAAATATATAAAAAATACGAACCACGTATTCTTTATTGCATTTTTCATTTTTTGCATTAATTTTTTATTTAAATTTTATATAAATTGAAAAAGATAGGAAAATTAACTGTGTAGCCTTGGCGAAACGTGGCCAGTATAGCAATAAAAAAACCCCAAGGAAATGTCAGAAAACGCGTTATTGTTTTTTTTAAATATGACTTAGCCAAGCTATACCTCATTTTTCCTATCGTTCGTATTTTTCAAATAATTCGAAAATTAATGCATAATGACGTATTTGTACACGCTCACAGCTGGCATAATAGAACAAAATTCAATATATTTATATATATTATAGAGGTATACTCTTTGACAAAAGAATCTCAATAACGTTCAAACTTAAAAATTTAATGAATTACGGTCGTATTTCGACACCTGGGCGACCTTTAGTACATGTAAATGTATATACTGATGTGAAATATTTTTCTGATAGTACAAAATTACTTCTTAAAAGTTCTGATATCGTGTTAGAAAAGGGCAATTTTTGAAAAATTCATAGTGACATTCAGTTAAAATTTTTTTAAAAAAATTCAAGCTATATTAATGTAAGATTTTCACCTCAGTATAGAGATGAATTTCTACCTAAACTGTAGAAAAAATTTCAAACAAGTATCTATAATAGATTGTGAGAAAACATACATAGAAAACGGTCAATTTAACATTGGCGATATAGGGAGTACTGACTTCCCTTAAGTGTTCCCTTAAGTCATAAAGTCCTGACTTCCCTTAAGTCATAAAGACTGAACCTATAGAAACTGTTATAAGCAGAATAAGAATTTAATATTTATCGCAAGTTTTCAAAAATGGATCATTCGATTAATTTTAATTCTCAACTTAGGAAGATATTTTACGTTTTACTTTCACATACATTAAGTGTGGAAAGATAAAGTATTACAAAATTAGACTTTTTGAGAGTTTGATGAATCTCAGAACTCCCTGAAACCGAAAAAAATCATTTTTTGAACTATGTCTTTCAACACAATAATTAAAAAATGTGGCGAACTAGACAGGTGAAATTTAGCACTTGGTCTTTACACTAAAATTGTAGATTTCCATAGAATTGAAATTCATCAATTTGCAACGAATCAACAACAATTATAGATTTCTGTCAAATTGAAATCCAATTGTACCAGAAAAACAAAAAAAATGTAGATTTCTATAAAATTGAAATTCATCAATTTGTACCGAAACAACAATTGTAGATTTCTGTCAAATTTAAATCCGTCAATTTGTAACAAAAAAAATTGTAGATTTCCATAAAATTGAAATTCATCCAATTGTAACGAAAGAACAGCAATTGTAGATTTCTGTCAAATTGAAATCCGTCAATTTGTGACAAAAAAAATTGTAGATTTTCATAAAATTGAAATTCATCAATTTGTAACGAAACAACAACAATTGTAGATTTCTGTCAAATTGAAATCCGTCAATTTGTGACAAAAAAATGAAAAATTGTAGATTTCCATAAAATTGAAATTCATCAATTTGTAACGAAACAACAACAATTGTAGATTTCTGTCAAATTGAAATCCGTCAATTTGTAACAAAAAAACAAAAAAATTGTAGATTTCTGTCAATTTGAAATCCGTTGTGGTACAAGAGGGGCGCAGAGTGAGTATTTCTTTTGGAGGAAGACTATGCACTGCCTCTATTTTCTTTCTTTTTTCTGCATGTTGCGCTTTTTCAATTTTATTCCAACAAAATGGAAATATCAAGTAATAGACGGGCAAAGCTCACGACCGAAGTTAGATGAACGAATTTCAATATGTCATCTTCACGTCAAAATTTTGGATCGAAATCAAAGCAACAACATAACAGCAAAATTGTAATTGCTGTCAAGTGAAATCCATCAACGGGAAGTCTGTCTGTCTATCCGTCCACGTGCATGTGAATACAAAATGCAACCAATTAGATGGATGAAATTTGGTAAATGGTTTTATCACCACGAATGTACAAGTGTCTCAAATGTCGGACCAAATCTATCACTGGAATGACTGTTTGACAAATGTCTATTCATGTGTTTGTGAACGTGATAAATCAAAAACTGAATAAACTTGATGAATGAGTTTCAATATGACATCCTTACACCAAAATTGTAAATCTATATCAAATTTTTAAAAAAATCCGTTAAATAGTAGAATATCCGTCTATTTGTCTGTCTTGTGTATGTGAACATGACAACTAAAAGATGCAACGAACTAGAAATAAAAATTTCAGTATACTCTCTATTATCCGTGCGCGAATTATCCGGTTTGCGGATTATCCGTGCTCATTCCGGACTCACAAAAAAATTTAAAGAGAAACATTTTTACGCTTTTCATTCATGTAAAATCGATGTTGATGTTCGATCGAGAGATTCATTCCGTGAAACTAGTGAACCATGACGGCGGAGACTAAAGAATAGATTTTTTTTTCTTCCTCCACGTGCAATCTCTACCGGTTCAACCCCTAATTTTCCGAGAAATGAATCATCCACTTCCTACTAGCTCATTCTCGTACGAACACACTTCTCCCTGACACGTCATTCTTTAATATCTTCGTCTTCTCTCACTTTCTCACGTGTTCCTTTAGTTTTTGCGTCTTGTTTATCGTCAGTTAGTAACGTGAAATTTTTTGCTGGTAGAAATGAGTGGTGTGAAACGAAAACGAAACGTTTTAAATGTTAAACAAAAATTAGAAATCCTTCAAAAACTTTATAAGGGAGAATAAGCTGGTACTGATGGAGAAGATGTACTAAATGAGGGAAATACAATTTCTCATTCTGCTGCTCTACAATCTGTGGAGACTTTGTTAGATTATATGGGACAAAGAGGATTTGATTACTGTGACATTACTGCGGTTCGTAAAAGATGTGTCGATATACGACAAGAGATGAACAAACAGCAGAAGCAAAGACGCATAACAGATTTTTTAAGCAGTAAATGTTAAAAGGAAAATTCCTAGTTTGATGTTATACAGCATGCAAATGTAAGTAATTTTTTATATTTTTGTACTGATGTTGATTTTTTCTTTAATAATTTTCGGATTATCCGTGTTCTTCGATTGTCCGTGCGATCCCTCCCGGAGATTAACCCGGATAATCGGGAGTGCACTTTATCTACATTGAAACCAAAATTGTAGATCTGTATCAGAGTTTCGATCCAATCGGTAAAGGGTTGCTTTGGCGCCTTTCAACTGTGAATTGGCATTTTGGCGATAAATGGTTGCCAGAAGATGTGAGCGCGCCAATGCGCACTACTACGTTCTCACTGTTTTGCTCTCTTCTCTTGAAACATGTATATAGAGTGTGTGATTATCAAAATAAATGTTGTGTTCGTGAACAAGGGTTCTGCTTTAATTTTCTAATTAAACGGACATAACATTAAACGCTCTCTATCTGCTCTTTAGACGGAAACAGATTGAGTTTCAAAATGCATACTCGATTCTTTTCGCTATAAGTGGATATTACTAATATAATAGCCCAGATCCTTCGGTAACGCTCTGACGTCACCAACAATAAAACTTGCGCCATAGCACTGCGAGACGTTAAACAGCATTATTTCATTGTTAGAGAACCTAAATCTCAGTAATTTTAAATTTATAAGAGTAATTGTCGTTCTAATTTCAAATTTAATAGCTCTAAAATAGTGAAATAAAATTTGCTATCCATTGATAGAAAATTTATCTCGCTATGATCAATAGCAATTTAAATTATATTAATCATATATTTCAAATTAATTTCCGTTTTTTATTAGAAAGTCACGTCAGTGGTATATCATGCGCGTGATATAGTTTGGAAGGTTATTGAATTATAATAAAATTGTTAAACGACGAAAAAAATACTTCACACGGAATGTTGTTTACCAAGAATTTTTTTGAATAAAGAAATATGTAAATAAAAAAGAATATTTCCTGTCATAATACGTATGTTTATTTTATTTGTTTTCAATCAATGCT
The DNA here is from genome assembly GCA_013235015.1 of Araneus ventricosus. Lineage (NCBI taxonomy): Eukaryota > Metazoa > Arthropoda > Arachnida > Araneae > Araneidae > Araneus > Araneus ventricosus. The sequence goes on along the minus strand of BGPR01031345.1, from coordinate 6,481 downwards.
AAACATTTCTCTCGCATATATATCCATTTAAACACGTCAAATTTGACGGGAAGTCACTCGAATGAAGAGGCAATTTGCACCCGTCATACCATGACGGGTGATTTTCTAGTAATAATATATAACCACAAAACGCACCGTTTTGTAACCGTATAAAAATAGCTGAGGATAAGCTGGTTCTGTGTATAACCATGGTCTGTTTTTAACCTTATAATGTTCACTAATTTTTAAATTTTATTGTCTACCTACTATACTCCCAGGTCTTTTAGATGTCTATGAATTTTTCGCCGGCTCACTTTTTGTACCCACTAGTTCACATGGGGCTCCAGTATGTTCGGCTTTCGCGACTATATTCAGCGTTAATCATTCTACCGATGAGTGATAGATGAATTGAGTGAAAGTTATTTGAAACTCAGTTTGTAAGTTTCGTTAGCTGCGATGCATCATATAGAATTGTATCGCTGGCATTTTAAAATTTACGTCTTTAAATATTTTACTATCTGTCAAATACAATAAAATATTCAGTTTTTTGTTCATCTTTGCTGAGTTATCGTGGCTGAAACTGCGACGGGTGATGCTATAATTAATATAAAATACAAAAATAAAAACTAATTTAAACGGGCGAACCAGCTGGTCGCCGAAGGCGGCTAGTACTGGATATTTTGTTTAATCTATATTTATATGCAGCACTTTCGGATACGTAGAAATACTCTCTCAAGCAAGTGAGTATAACTACGCATATTCTCGGGAAATATAGAAATGGCTGACTATGCTGGCTGAAACAGCATAGTCAGCCATTTCTATATTTCCCGAGGCAAGAGGATTTTTCAGGATTAATCTATCTCTCTCGAATCAACCATTCAAAACGGTTTGTATTTTTGATTTAATATAATTATTTATTAAAATTTTGATTTAGGTTCATTTTTAAGAGCTGTTTTTGCTTCTTTGTCATTCAGTTCAAAAGTCAGTATTAACTATAAATTATGTATCAATGAAATTTCTCTTTGTCCCCTACTTTTTCCCTACTTTTCTCCCTACTTTGAAGGAAGATTACTCACCTTCTTATCGTGCATGCGTGTGTGCAACAAAGGCTTTCCTATTTCATAATAAAACTATTAGCGCTATGCTAAATTTTCAAACTAAATAACTAGTGCTGCATGAAGCAGTATTAAATAAAAATGATAAATTCTCTTGTATTAGTTCTTCAATTCCTTTTGCGTGAAATTGTAAAATACTTTATTAAATTACAAATAATGTGTACTGTGTAAAATACAACGATCCATTAAAAATTACATGGAACCATCAATAAAATACGAGAGTTTTAAATTTTGAATGAATAACAACTTCACTTCAGTTCGTGAGTTCAAACTGCTGCCAGATAATAATAAAAACGTTCATATTTTGTTGTTGACAAAGCCACACCTTTTTCTATGCAAATCAATTTTTAACTAAAATGACGTATATATTTCATTACCAGTTTAACTTTTAATTTAACCTCTTTGACTACAAAGTACATCGAATTATAGAATCTTGATATTTTACCCGTTAACTGGTTTGTTTTCTAAACTGTCTAATTACATGGCATCTTCTATTTTAGGAATGCGTTGTCATTTTAATTCAATTGAGAATCTAAAGGACAATTAAAATGCTTATGGAGTTCGAGTAATTTTTGGGTACTTACGTATTAACGCCACCGAGGCTACAGATTGGCGGTAATGCGCCAATAAAGAGCAATCTTGTTTACAAAAACCGCCAAATTGGAGTTAATACGTAAGTACAAAAACCGCCAAATTTGGCGTTAATACGTAAGTACAAAACCCCCCAAATTTGGCGGCACTTAAAAACCGCCAAATGATAACCGCCACTTAATAACCTCGGTGGTGTTAATACGTAAGTACCAATTTTTGTATTGAAATACAGTCGACGCTCGTTATAACGACCTTCTACGTCCACAGCAAAAGGTCTTTATAGCGAGTGGTCGCTATAGTGGATATAATTAAAAACTGTACACATGCACGCTCAGCAGTTCCGTATAAATAGGCGATTTTTAAAGAGATTCCAACTAAATACTCAAATTATTTTTTATCATTGGTATTAAAAATGAAATTGTATCAATTAAATATATATTTCTAAAATAGATTTGAAATTAGAAAATGAAAGAATTTTGGAAAAATACCGGTAAGAGTGTCCGCAGAATTCGGACGTTGAATTGGGATTAACGACACTGAACGGTCGTTATACCGGAGGTAAAATAGCATAGACTGCATAAGGAAACACAGTTGGGGATTTTATCACTGGTCGTTATAATGGAATGGTCTCTATAATGTGTGGTCGTTATAACGAGCGTCGAGTGCATAACGTCTGTGAATGATTTTGCTTCAGTTTATAAGCTTAAAATTGTGGTAAATCGATGCACCTACGGGGTTCGGGCAAACCAGTTAAGGGGTTAAAGCTGCAATTAAGAACAAGAAATGATTAATTTGGAAGAAAAAAATGACGGGAGGCTGTCTTTTCAAACAGCCGCTGATGTTAAAGGCGTAGAACTACTTTACTCGCGTGATCCTTTGTTTCTCGAAGTTTCTCGTAAGGTTTTAAGCTTAAGTAAGTTTTTTTGTAACATCTGTTGTTACCCTGTATCTCTAAAATAAGACATTAGTTATGTTTTTAACATTTGTAGTTACCGAGATATAGAGGATCGCGTCACCAATTCATGCGTAATTTTGCCCAACTTTGCGACTCTGTAGTCGCTGAACTACAATTCCGATTTTCAAAATTTCTTTTTGTAACTTCTGTTGTTACCCGTTATCTCTAAAATAAGACATTAGTTATGTTTTTAACGTATGTAGTTACCGAGATATAAAGGATCTCCCATACCAAGTTTTGTGACGTTTTGGCGTGTGAATCAAATTCCTTCCTGAGACCCCAATGGGAGGAACGTAGTCCTACTTTAAAAATCACTCTGATTAGCTTAAGAATATTAGGCCTTCTTTATGTTTTTATATGGATTAAAATAATAATAATCAATGGCTCATACAGAATGTGTCAGGTAAATAGGAGGTTAAATAATTACATAAATAAAGGGTTTTAAAATGTTTTTGCATTAACAAAAAAAATATTTAAGGTATCATTCTAAGAGAAGAAATTAAGATAACTTCTTATACATTGCAGACAAAATTTCAAACCATACAAACCATATAAACTGAATCTGCTGATTGATAATCCAAACGCACATCCCGACTTATACGTAGGAAATCCTCAGATCATCTTCTTCAGTCTGTATTGTGATTTTCGAGAGCAAAAATAATATCGTCACTCAAAGTGAAAAAGGTTGTATATCAAAAACTCCATTTGGTTGAAAACTACTGGTCGGTACACCTTTATATCGCCATTGACCTTCCGACCGAATTAGCCTCTTACACCCTCTGGGTAGGCTGTGTTGGCGTGGGCAAATAAATATCGCCAACGGATGCCAAGTCGCCAATGGCGAAAAACAAGATGGCTGCTAAGGTAATCAATGTAACGCAGGGACAATGAACTGAAATGACGACTATAATTAATATGTATTGGCGACTTGGCATCCATTGGCGATATGAAGGAGTATCGATTAGTGGATTTCAACGAAATGGAAATTTTGATATGCGACCTTTTGGACTTTGAGTGACAATATGTGAAAGCTCAATCATCTTTACGCAAATTTAGAATCGGTATTGAGAGAGCGAAGTGGAATATTTCACGCAATGGGGATAATTCACGGGGCATATGATATTATTATAGTAAAACGTTATAACGCATGCCAGCAAACGTCTAATTAAACATTTGTGTTATAAGTTATGTCCTGTTTCTTCCTACAAGACGCGAAATGGATTCTAGAATAAACTAAGACAGCGCATTTGGCGTGTTTCATATGAGGGTGAAATCATTTCATTTTTCTCATTCTCATGCTTCAAATTGGTGTAACTTATGTAAGGTTGGTTGATGCAACAAGTCTATATGTTACCGCTAAAGTGCAGAAATCGGTTATTCTACAGATTAACTAGGTAATGTGCAGATTAATAAGAGCGATCCGTTAAAGTGCCGAAAATTGTTTAATTTCTCAAATTACCTAGGTAATCTGAAAATTATCTAGATAATCTGCACATTACCTACTAGGCACTCATTAAAGTGAAAATAAGATCTTTGCTGGAACAACAGCAACGTTTCTGTACGCTTAAATTAACATAACGTAATTTATTTATTTTTCGATATCTAAAGGATCAAGTTAATACAATCAAACAATCAACAAATTAGCTGATAGAATCAATCATCAATCAATTAAAAAACTATAACTGAGAGTGGAGGGAGAGGGGGAAGGTGTAGGGAAATGAGAGAAACAAACTTTTGAACTTTAACGCTACGGAAGCCGTTAATGTGCACATTACCTAGGTAAAATGCGGAAAACTCTTGATTCCGCACGTTAACGGAGCAAATCAGTTAATCTGCAGATTAGCTAGGTAATGTGCACATTAACGGCTTCCGAGCTTTAGCGGTAACTTATGTTATATATAATTACGCTCTTAATAAGAAGAATCATAGATAAATTGTGCCTTTTATTTTCTGAAGGAGATTCCTGCACCGAATACCAACAGGTGTTTTTGACAGATTCGTAGATGCTTGGCGAAAAGATAACGGAGCGTTACCCTTTCCTTTATTACAATTACATCTGCAATTCTAAAGAGCAGCAAATTATCTGCTGATGCGTTTCGTCATTCATTCGATTATTTCATTCGAGTATTAAAATAAAAAGCTGAGTAAAAACTGTTTAACATCTTTTATAAGTGTACCAAATAGTAGTTTTAACGTAGGACTACGTTCCTCCCATTGGGGTCTCAGGAAGGAATTTGATTCACACGCCAAAACGTCACAAAACTTGGTATGGGAGATCCTCTATATCTCGGTAACTACATATGTTCAAAACAGAACTAATGTCTTATTTTAGAGATAAAGGAATAACATCAAGAGTTACAAAAACAATTGAAAATCGGAATTGTAGTTCAGCGACTACCCAGTCGCAAAATTGGGGGGAAATATGCATGAATTGGTGACGCGATCCTCTATATCTCGGTAAATGCATATGTTACAAACATAACTAATGTCTTATTTTAGAGATAAAGGGTAACAACAGAAGTTACAAAAAAAAATTGAAAATCGGAATTGTAATTCAGCGACTACTGAGTCGCAAAGTTGCGCAAAAATACGCATGAATTGGTGATGTCACACGAATAATGCAATTGGCTGGCGCTCTCGCTTGCCACGTTTGCGCGAGCGAGATATCGGGATTGAGTTGAAAATTGAGAAGATTGAGTTGAAAACAAAAGAGAATTGAGAATAACTTTGAGAAACAAAAGAGAATTGAGAGTAACTTTGAGAAACAAAAGATAATCACGAGTAACTTCGTGAAACAAGAGTATCGCGAGTAACTTCGAGAAACAAAATAGTATCGCGAGTAACAAAGAGAGTCCGAGAAGCTTCGAGAAACAAAAGAAAATAGCGAGTAACAAAGAGAAATCGAGAAACAAAAGAGTCACGCGAGTAAAGTAGTCCTAAGCCTTTAACATCAGCGGCTGTTTGAAAGAGACAGCTTCCCGCCATTTTTTAAAACTTTAATCAAATTTCACTTCTCCAATTGATCTTAAAGTCTTTAACTGATAATTTATTATAAATATTATGCAATCTTGAAACCATTTTTCTCAAATTAATTACCAGGTGCCTCCAAGGATATGGAATCAAAACGTAATGAAATTAATCGATTAACTGATAATTAAGTTTTGAAAGTATTAACCCCTTAACTGGTTGACCCGTAGGTGCATCGAATTATCGCAATTTTAAACTTATAAACCAAAACAAATTCATTCTCAAACGTTATAATTCGATACAAAAGCTGCGTGGAATTCATAAACATTTCAACTTTCCTTTAGGTCCTCAATTGAATTAAAATGACAACGCATTCCCAAAATAGACTGTTGCATCTAATTAGATAGTTGAGAAAACAAGCCGGTTAAGGAGTTAAAATATTGTAACGAAATTGTCTTGTGGGTGTACGTGAATGCAATCCAATAAGCAGGATTTAAAAAATAAAGCTCTGCATTTTACAAATATTCTAGGAAAAGAAACACTGAACAAGTATTAAAACAGCACTAGTAAAAATTCTCAGCGGAGATTACAAAAAATTTTCAACACAGCGCTCAAAGGTTTCTTATCAGCTCACCAGTTTGCTTGCTGATCAAAATCCAACTGACTCTTCTTGGCTTGAGAGCTTGCCTTTATACTTTTCAACAGGAAGTGACTTCATTACGTAGGAAGTGACGTAATCTCTAGAAAGTTCATGAAACCAGTAGAAATAGGTTGAAACTTCGAGGTTCTACTAGAATTTTGTTTTGTCGCCAAAGTCGCCAACTTTACCACCAAGTCGCCAAAATGGTCGCAAATTTATCGCCAAGTCGCCGAG
>BGPR01031344.1:0-18103 GCA_013235015.1 Araneus ventricosus | reverse complement strand
CATAAAAGTTCTCATACAGTGCCACTTTACGACTACTCATACAGTGCCACTTTACGACTACTCATACAGTGCCACTTTACGACTACTCATACAGTGCCACTTTACGACTAATCATACAGTGCCATTTTACGACTATGCTATCCTACGTGATTAAGTTTCCTATCGATGTTCTCTACCTCCCCTCCAAGTTTGCACGTGCATTTCCGGAACACACTGTATAGAAATTGTGACTATGCCTTTTATGTTCCCTAATTTTTTATGTCGGTTTTATTTCCTAATTTTTCTCCAAATCACTTAAATTTAACTTATATTGTCCTCTTAATGTTTTAACAATGTAATTATATTCTTGTAAAATTAAAATTTTAGAGAAGTTAAAAGTTTTTGACTTTTTTTGGTAATTATTCTACATATTTAGCTTACAATAAGCTAGCATGTTAGGTTTTCATTGCAATTTCTATATTAAATGCTACCTGATTACATTTAATAAATTCAAAAGAAATTTTTATGTTTCTTGCAGCAAAAAGCTTTTAATTAAATGCTGATAAATGTATTGATTTTATGTTTTACAGTTAATCATAATAGAAATTTAACTAAAAATTCTAGGTTATTGCTTATCATGCTTAAAAGAATTTCAAGCATCTGTACGATAATATTAATGTAGGCAAAATTTTTCGTTTGGAAAAATAAAATATCATTTATCTTACAGAAAGTTTTAAAGAATTTCTTCACAAATGATTTTTCTTTATAAAATTTATACTTTCAATTGATTTTAACTGCTACATCTTAAACAAGAGTGAATGAAATTAACTAAAATTAATTTAATGTAGAAGCTTCAAAATTCTGAAAGACATAGTAGAACATTAACTTTATTGAAAAATTGATTTTCTATGGAATTAAAAAGCAATTTGACTTGACAGAACTTTTCATAAAAGAGAGTAAATTTTATCTAATAATTTGTCAAATATTTTAGACTTCTTAAATTATACATCCATATGCTTTAAATTATTGCTACACTACTAAAACATTAATAATTTTTTTATGTTTAAAATTATGCTCAAAATTTGCTTTTACTCTATGTGTTAAAGAAAAATTGACGTTAGTGATAAAATTATTTCAGAATTATATTCATGGGGCTATAAAGCTAACAATCTATAAAAGGAAATTATGTATGATTAATTTAAATAATATTCGTTTCTAAAAAGATAAAAATGCAATCAAATTATTGTTCTCATCATTATCATGAGAAGGGGGATTGGTTTCCATTCTGTGTACCTCAGAGGACTCATGTCCGGGTAACAAAAATGATGGTGATGTTGTGTAATAACCAATGTTAACTAAATTGCCATTGGTGTCTTTGAGAGTAGAACTGCATCTCCTTTTCTGTGGATGCAATAAACAGCACTAGGTATTAATAGTTGGTTATATTTAAAAATGGTAAATATTAATCTTTTCAGAGACACTGTCACAAGACCGTGCTAGCTGCTGGGTAGAGTTGGGCTTGCAGACGCCTTCAAAGGGTTAATGTTACAGAGAAATCAATTGTTTAAACTTCTTATGTGGTTTAAATATATCCAATGGCTTTAAGAGATGCAGTTTCGCATTCTGATACAGAAAAAAGTATACTTTTACTGATATTGGAAGACAAAAGAATTGTAGGTGGAGAAATAAATTTCTTCGCAATATCACAGGCCAACCATACTGAAATTTATCAGAAAATCACAATGTAACCAAAATAGATTTTTAAAAAGATATTTTAAAGAGGCGGTTACGACATATCCTTTCATCTACTGCTGTTCTGGCATAGATAATTGTCTGCTCTGACGTCGGTTTCTACCTTCATATAAATGTTCAATCGCTTCTTGATATTGGAACTCGTAATCTCTATGCTAACGTGTATGAAACAGAGCAGCAAATATATAGAATTCGCACACGATAAAACTCACCATCGGATTTCCATAGCAGTCATTTCGATTAACCGCTTAATGGTCGAGTTATTTTGTTACATACGGTATTTAGGACGAGTTAACTTGAAGTCGTCCTTAAGCGGTTCATTACAGTAAAATTCACACAAAAATTTATCTTTCTAGTGGTATTACGGATTTATGACCAAATTTTCGATGTTTTGTTATAGAAAGAAACAAAGTGGAGTTTTAGCAAAATTCTTAACAAAAGTTAATTCTACTGATTTGAAGATAAATAAACTATAAAGACATTGCATTACTTGTTTTTCGCTAAAACTATTTCTCCATCTCTTACATCTAAAAATCTCGAAGTGGTCCAAATTCGGCGACGTCCCCTATGTTTGCTCTAAGGAGTGTAACGCCAAACAAAAAAAATTCTGAAACATCTCTCGCCAAATCAGGAACTGATTACGATGTGAAAACCTACCATTTTTTCCGATTATGTTTTGCCCAGGTTATAATGGGTTTTAAAAAACAATAACATGGTAAAAAAAAAACGGCTAAATTATTTTTGGAAGAGAGGTTAATTAAAGAAATTTGGTCGCTAATATTCAGTGGGTGGTGTTTTTTTAGAGAAATATCTGAATTAATATTTTTACAATTAAAATAAATTTATTTAATAAGTTTAAATACTACTTTTCTACAACGGATTCCGAGACTACCAATTTTGGACGATTTTATATCGGAAAGGGGTGTCAGGCAATGAGTCATACGAACGCATTTCCGGAGTTCTCTGTTAGATCACATTCAGTAAAATGTAAACACCACCCTTCCATTCTTCACTTCCCTCCTATTTTGATGAAAATAACTTCGCCCGGCACTTGCGCAAAAGAGCGGGGGGTTTCCGAATCCGTTTTAAACATTATATAAGCAACACTGTGTTAAATAGACATCGGCAGTTAAGCGGTGCATCGGTCATGCTCACGATTTCTCTTCGTGGTGATTATATTACTTTTGATTCAGTCAGTACCAACAATATACAACTCCCACATGTTGAAGTTTATTTGAGTTAATTGCCCTATAACAGGGGTGGCGAACCTTTATGTATCAACGTGCCATTTTTTCTAAAAAAAAGTTTAATGAGGTCATAGACGTGCCGTCAAATAGTACCGTCAATGCTTCATAGTGAACTTTGTGATCGGTGGCGTGCCCAAAATATTGTGTCGCGTGCCATTGGTTCGCCATCCCTGCCCTATAACATCCAGAGTCATGTAACCTCCCCCCCCACACACTGGTCATCTGAGTAATACCGTCATTTCAATTCATTGCTCAAGTCTCACCCTATCAGTGGTGTAGTCTCAAAATAAGCAGTGTCGCGACGCTCTAGAAGCATGGCCGGAACGCTCTAACCTGCGTGACAAAAATCGCGCTGATTTTAGGATGTTTTAAAATTTTTTCATTATTTGTTTCTCGTGAAAATAAAATACAGTGTCGGAACGCCGTTAAGACTTCACTACACTTCTGAAGCTTATTCCACAATTAAAAAGGCATCAAGAATGATTTCTGGTGTAGTAATTTAATTGGCATCAGAAATATTGTATATTTTAAAGCTTTCGATAAGGGCTCTAAGGAAATTTTGGGAGGCGAGAATATTACAGGAAGTTTTACTCCCCCTCCGATGATGGGTCGTACCTCTGTCTGAGGAGCTGTCGCATGAGAATAATTGTCGTGGGGGCCTGGTTCATTCATATTGTGTCCGCACGCTGAGGCTGACCGGAGTAATTCTTTTGTGATATTACAGGAAGTTTCGTTACCTTTCTATAGAACATCATCGAAAGTGCTTGAAAAATTATAACCCTAAACATAATGCTACCAAAATCTATATCAAAAGCTTTTGATATCCTTAAGAACAGGAGTGCAAAAATATTATAGAACTTTCTACCGTTCCATGATTTATTCTCACATCCTCGCCAATTCCAGGAACAGTTATAATGAATATATTGGAAGATATATATTACCCAATGGGTTGATTTCCTTCAAAAATGAACGGAAAAACGATGTTTCTTTTTCATTAAAAAACCGAAAACAAGTTATTTTGGTCCAGGTGAAATAAATCCGAATAACCGGAAACCGGTTATTTTTCCAATAACCGCCATCCCTAGAACTTACGCACTCCTCATTCACTACTGTTAGCAGGACGGATAACTTATATGTTTTATTGAAGACACAAAGACCATTAAAAGTTGGAGATTCTTTTAGAAACATCATTTTTCTGCAAAAATGATAATTATCTGTAAGACACTGTGTGTCGAAAAATATTAGAAATGTGCGATGTGGGTGTAGAAAAGAATGAGACTGCTTTCAGATCTTGAACATGAGAGTGAAAGCTTGAGAGCAGCAAAACATTTTTAGAGAGGAAACATGTCCCTAGTTAGTCCTCCTATCTTCTCACGAACCGCCGAACGGAGAAGCGCGCGGAAAGTACCAAAAGACGGGGAATAATTCAAGGAACCCATTTCGGCCATTTATATATCGAAATTTTAATTAGTGAAAAAGATATTAATTAAAAACTAATTTATAACAATACTTTTCATTGTTTCGGATACTTTATAACAATACTTTTCATTGTTACAGCGCAATTCAAAATTTATTTTATTGTTGAAGTCGTTTACTTTAAAGAACATTGTTACAACAACAGTAAAAAAGTGACGCTGACAGAAATAAAAAAATGTATTGTTGCAATATGGAAACCTGAACAATGCAACAAGTCAATGTGGATAGAGTTTTGTGTGGGTTTTGGTAATTGATATAAAGAAACAGGGAAAATTAAATCGCTCATATAGGGTTTTTACTAAAACTATTGTTTTCTATGAGGTTTCACTTTTAGATTTCATGTACTCAGTGCATCTTGCTTCATGTGCATATAAACTGGAGGCGGGAATATGAAAAAATACGGATTCCGATCAACGCTGGGTTATGTCATTCCTTCCGTACTAAAGTATGACAAAAAATAATTCCGGAATCGTAATTTTACAAAATAAAGATTATTTTTGCGATTTTTTAAAAGTATATTTTGAAGCCTTTACGCGGACGGAATGATTGAACCGCTCTTTTCTCCTTATTTATTTAGGAGAGAATGTTGGGCATGTGTCACATGACCTCACTTTTTCTCTCCGTCAAGGAATGACGCATTATTCGAGATAGCCCGTGCAAAGCCGGGTTACTTAGCTAGAATACTGGGTTACCGGGGGGGGGGGGGTTTTTTAGCCGGGTTACTTAGAGAACTACGGTATGTTCATTATCAGCTAGCCGATCAGAACAAGGTCCACACATATGTTGCAATCACTATATAGAACTCTCCGCCAGTGGCTATAAGGAAAGGGGATCTCCATGAAATTTCATCTTTAACCCTCTCACACCGAGCGAGACGGTCTCGGGCGGTATAAAAATTTCCGCTTAACAGCGAAGAAGGCCGTTCTCTTCTTTTGAGGGGAGGTTCTGACTTCGCTTAGGAGATAAGCGCGGTAGGGGGTCCAATTACCTTTGCCAACCACAGCTCATTTTCGTGTGCTTTAAGGGAAGGTTATAACAGGGAATAAAAAAAAATGAATTGTTGAAAGTGTATAAATTATTTTTTTATCCCGTGATATAACGTCCAACAAAATCATTTTAACGAAATTAAAAGGGGTGTTTTGTTTCTGTAAAGTTATGTGCCGAAAGATATAGATTAGTTATGTTAGTGATTTTAATCATTATTCATTGATTTGATCAAGTTTAAATATTTGTGGAAGCTTCTAATTTAAGCTGATATTTGAAAGTTACTATTTTTGTTTTGTTCAATTCTCGCCTTTTCCGATGCCTAAAAGAAAAAGAGGAATTGCAGGGGATGCTGCCAGTAGACGGGAGGCAATTAGAAAACGTGAAAGGAGAGTTGTTGAAACTGAAGAAGAAAGAAGCCGCCGATTGCAACTATGGCACAACGTGGCCAGGACAGAAGAGTGGAAGGAACAGAAGAACAAAGAAATAGCCGATTGGCAATAATGGCACAACGTTGCCAAGAGAGAAGAGCCGAAGGAACAGACGAACAAAGAAACAGCCGATTGTCAGCCATGCTACAACATTCAAGAGAACGCCGTCTAAATGTTATTGAAGGACAAAATCACCATCAGATACAAACTTTTTATGCAGATAGAATTGTTCTGAACTGAAGAACACAACTGTGGAGAAATGGACAATCTCTGTCTGAAATGCGGAGGGTTGTATTTCCGGGATGAAAAGAATACCAGAGGAATTTACACTCATTGTTGTCATAATGGAAATATAATTGAGCAGGCTTCAGTTTATCCAGTGGAAATGAAAGGATTGATGGATGGCTCCGATGAATTATCAGTGCATTTCAAAAATAACATAAGGTCGTACCAGTGTTTCAATGGGTGCACAGATTGTACCGTCTACAAAGAGAGGAGCGTATTGCTTCAGAATTCATGGCCAAATTTACCACAGGACCTCTCATCCACACCCAGCTGAAGCAGGAGGTGAGAACACTAATACAACACACTTCAACAATATTATAACACACATTAGGCATGTGTCACGTGACCTCAGGTATTATTCGATTTAGCCCGTGCAACGCCGGGCCATACAGCTAGACAAGAATTAGATAGAACAGAGATTCCCAACCTGTGGTACGCATTCCCCTGGGGTTACGCAAAGGTCCATTTGGGAGTACGCGAAATAAAGTTGTTAAGGGCGGAAACAAGAAAACATAAGGGATTAAAAAAGTTATAGAACTTTGTTTCTCCAAGTCCCTTGGCATTTAATAACTATACCACTGGAATAGTTGATTAATACGGAGTGTAATTATTAGCAATCTTTATAAGTTAATGCAAAATTATTACAATACTGATTTCATTTGTTTTGGCGTTAAACTAATACTATTGTAAAAATGCAATAAAAAATAAAATAAGTCAAGCAGATGTTTTCCAGGCAAATGTCAAATCCGAGTTATTTAACTTTTAAGCTATTGATAAAAACATCTTAGCATAGACGGTGGGGGAGGATATGTCAAAAATTAATCAAGAGGTGCGCGAGGGAATAAAGGTTGGGAACCTCTGAGATATACCTTTCATTTCGCTAGGACACGGAATAATTTTTTTTACAAATCTTTTACAGGGAATGATGCATTATTCGAGATAGCCCGTGCAACGCCGGGCCACACAGCTAGATTGTCAGACATGGCACAGCGTGGGCAGGAGAGAAGAGCCGAGGAAACAGAAGAAAAAGAAATAGACGATTGGCAGTAAAGGGACAACGTAGCCAGCACATAAGAGCCGAAGAAACAGAAGAACAAAGAAAAGATAATACGTTTTGGGGGGAACGTAACGTTTACGTTAGCGACAATATATGTAAAAAAATAAATCGGAGGCGGGCATATGAAAATTAGTAATAAAAAGACTAGATTTGAAAGAATATTTACATTTCTTGGAGAAAGTAAGTGACAATATTTGTTGAAAAAAAACGGAGCCGGGTATATGAAAAAATATGGATCCGAAGGCCTCACGTGATCTCACTTCTCTCCGCCCGGGAATATCCCATTATTCAAGATTGCCCGTGCAACGCCGGGTCGTGCAGCTAGTATATTTTTAAAAATGTCCGATCCTATAATTATACAATATTTAGATTGTATTAAAAAGTTTCATCACTTTTTACTACTTTGTATAAAACTATTTTAAATTTAAATTTTTCATTTTTTATGCGCGATGTACTGAAACCAACTCTCTTGAACGTGATCCGCAAATATAAATGTTGCCTATTACAGTTTATCAAAATTTCCTCCTTAAAAACTGTTTAAACATAAAATTAAAATCAATGAAAAGAAATCTGGTTTTAGTTGTTAAGGTGGTGAAAAGGATGGCCCCGAAACTTGCATTGCCTAAAGGCCACTAGAGGGCCTAATTCGGCACTGTAGATATGGCAATAAGGGAATAGTTTGTTTAATCGAACCCATAGCCCAGAAGAGGTCTTAATATCTAGTATTGATTCTGTATAACTGCGTGGATTCAACTCCTGAAACTCCTCCAATATTTCCTTGGGGTTCTAAGAAATCCAGGGAAATGAGTAAACAGTACTTTGAAATTCTTTCACTTCCAATCCGTGTATCCGATCTTAGAACTATTAGCTTCTCATATTGTAAGAGTCACATTTTCATATGAGATCCGTAAGAAGTAATAAAAACTCTAATTTTTATCTACCAGCCCAGATATAAAAATCTGGGCTTTATAATAAAGAAAGAAAAGTACAAACATAATTTAAATGTATTGCATGAATGAATTTTAAAATTTTATATGGAAATTGCTGCAATATTAAGAGTGGTAACACTTGTTTACAAGTTTTCAAATCTTCAATTCTAATTATGCAAAGGTTATATATGGCTTTGACTCGAAACTTATTTATTCTGGTATGTAAAGCTACATACAAATTTAATTTTTTTCAAAATCAATATACAGGGTAGTTAAAAAATTAAGGAACCATTAAAAAATAACCGTATTGTAAACTGGGCCGCGAGGTAAACATTTATGCACAATGGTGGGTTTTTTTCCTTTGCATAGAAAAAATTTAGTACAAAAACTCCTCGTCAGAAGGCATTAGATCAACTAAACATAATAAATGAAAAATATACTGTCAGTTATAAACCTACAGTACACAACAATTCATTAAACGATTAGTATAGCTGTATTCCAAGCAATAGCAGGATTCGGCTGCTGCCTGACGTAGTGTTTTTTTCACTAGCAGCACTAACCTATATAAGAGGCCGCTACGTTAAACGGTGCATATGCTCCAGAAGTCTTGTCACAGGTTCGTCAGACTACGACTTCTAGATGGAAGAAATCATTTTGTCATTATCATCTACATTCAAGTACTTTCACATCATCTTGTTACATATGTTATTTACGCCGATTAAGACTCTACAATCGACATGTTCTCAATTCAGTGGCTGGGAATATCAGGTGGCGAGTCTCAAAAAATGTTAAGTACGCTGTACAAAATATTAATTAGCAGAAACATTTTTAAGTTATTCTTTCGTAAACTTCGATTGCTTTCGGAATTTTCGAGAGTGTATGGATTTAAAAACTAGAAAACTTACATGGTTAATAGCCCTTGTTAAATTGTTTTAAGAAACTGACATCCCGCGTGCGCATTTGGGAGTACCATGCCTAGCTGAATTCTCTTCTTATATTGTTGCTGTTGCTGGTATTGTGACTTGCCTGCAGTATATTGTTACTTGGGAGGAGGCCAATTTAAAATGTAATAAAAATGTTGCGGGTGTCATTCGTTTCATCTGCATTTTTTTGCGCTTATACCAGCGCCACCTATCGGTTAATATTTGTATTCACTTTTTTTCGTGCTTCCATCTCTTCTAAAGAGGGAAAAACATATGTGCATAGAAAACATACCTCGGAAATCGTTTTTAACTCTGAATAATTTTCGATGTCTCGATGATTTTTTAAATGTTACTTCTTCTCTAAGGACTTTTTTCCCAGCCGGTGTACCCATTCCATATCTCTTTGCAAAACGGATAAGTTCAATTTTCGTAAGGAAATACTCTTTTCTTGTGAATGGATTAATTAATTGTTTGGAATTGTTAAAAAGTTTTAAAGTAATTGTCTGTATAATTTTGGAAACTGCTCATGTATTGGTTCAATTTCGAAATCTGTATGAATGAGCAAATTTCTGATTTAGGAAGGTGTATTTTCAGAAACAGATTATGGAGAAAGGTGAAGTAGGCAACTAACTACGGTCCCAGCAACTTTGTGAGAACTCGGGATTTTTTTGCAGAATTTTCAAAGGAATTTAGTTTGTGCTTTCTATTTATTTTTAGGGCTGTAAACTGGAACTTATTCAAATTAAATGCATTTATTATTTAAGTTAATCTTATAATTTCTTCGTGTTTTCGAATACATCTGCCGAACAGTGTGTTAAATTTGTTTTCTACAGTTAGATGACCGGCTCACAAGTCAACAACCAAGGCAAACTTTGCATTAACATTTTTAAATTGTGCTTTTTGATTTTACCATTTGCTTTAAAATTAATTTTAAATTAAAATTCCAAATTTTTTACGCGAAATAATGAATCCAACTCTCTTGAAGGTGACCCTCAGTTGAATGGTTTATAATTTTATTTTGTAATAATATTTGTTGCATAGAGTTTAAATTAAGACCAATCTAAAATTAGTTGTTTTGGAAATTGAGGAGGGGAAAGTAGTTGGATTTGAAACTTTCACTGCCTAAGTCCTGTGTATTTGTTATGATACCACATAAGTTGTTTTCTCTCATCTGCACTTCATCTTGTTGGTTATGTCTATAAGGCCCCAAATCGATACAAAGTACATCAGGATAATTTTAATTACATGCTTGTATAGCAAAATGTTGTTGATCAAAGGAAACGAGGAATGTTTTTCTATCCGAAGGAGATAAATTCCAAAATGAATTTTTAACAAAATCATTTCATTCCTCAGAAAAATATAGGAAACAAAATTATATAAAAATGGTAAGTGAGATGTTATAGTTCTAAACATGATATTGTCTCTTAATTTCTTTATTACATACGCTTTATTCACACATCAATTTCATTTCCATCTTAGTTAATGCATATGTTACGCTCAATATGGATAATCGGGTAATATGCGTATCTGTATTGATAGTAACACATACACCTAAAAAATGGTACTATTACTAATATAATAAGACGTTATTGGTTTTGAATATATGGTGACACGCTCCCATTATTTCCCCTATAAGCGTGGCCTGATTTTCAATTTTGGAAAAAGGGTCACCTTAAGTTAAATTTTAAGAAATTTTCGAACAAATTTATAAATACAAACCTTACAAGTACATAATACAAACCTTTTATCCGAAATAACGATATATTTTAAATTAAGTTTGGATACTTACTGTTTTAATGTAAAATAAAATAATAGCTTGTTTCTGAATTCTTTTAAGAATTATAACATGGCAGACAATTGCATTTTAAAATGTCACAAAAAATTCAAACATATTCAATTTCTTCCTTCACGATACATTCAATTGAAAACAACTAATCTCGATGATTTTTTCATGTCACAGAATCGCATCCTTTTAAGAAAAAGAAGGGAAAAAAAAGAGAAAATTAGACTCTATGAAAATAAGACTTTCTTTTTAGTAATTAATTTCTCAATCTACAAAATTTAACTGGAATATAGTTTGAATCATTGCACTATAGTACTACAATTTTTTAATTGAAAAAGATTTGGAAGAGTAATTTAATACATTATGTTTTCAAACTAAAAACCTTCAGAATTAACCTTTCGAATAAGTACGGCAATGAGTGCACCAGGGTAAAAATTTTAGTATTGATAGGCTATAACCTGCTTTCCAAACTCAATGTTGATGACTTAACTTTTGAATATTGAAAAGATTTTCTTTTGAAATAGTTTTGCATTTTCTTCATATATAAATATCAATTTTTAACAATGCAAATACTGTCATTGGTAGAACATGCCTGTTTGTAAGACATTTTGAACAAGAGTGGAGGTGATGTCAAACTGTTTCCTTTTACGCTTTCCCTCATTGCACGAATTCGTATATATCCAGCGATGTTCTAAGGAGTTATTTCAATTCAAAGTCGTAGGTTATTAAAAATTACACAGTAATTCTTTAATCTTCCTTAACAGTAAATATAATAGGTTTTCTTCTTTTATAATTACTACATATTAAAAATATCCCGAAAATTAGAAATTAAAAGAGTATTTTTAATTTTTTATTACAAAACTATTTGACCATAGATTCTCAGAGATGAAAACAATTACTGGATTTGAAATATGCCATACTCAAAAGCATAGGAACTTCGCATAATATTCTGATCCAAAATTATCAGTAATGCTTCAGTCAAAATACATTAATTTTAGAGAATATCTGCAAATTTTATCAAATAATTTAACGACTTATATAAACATCCACAACTCTCAGTATTTATTTTCATATTATCATCTGAACCTAACCGAAAGAATATGAAAAGATACCAGGACCTTTATTCCTTAGATTTAAACAATGGAAGAGAAGCATGCAATAAAATATTTGTTTTAACAATGAAAATGGTTTTAATTCGAATAATGACAACAATAAAAAGTATTGCTACAAATTATTCAAAGAAATATTTTTGAAAATTTTGTTGTAATTTCGATATAAATGAAATTGGTATAAATGAAAAAGTAATATTTACAAATTAATTACAAAATGTACTTAAAAATTTCCTTAAATTATGGAAACAATTGGGCTGTAAATAAGTTAAAATCATTGAATTTTTTTTTGTAATTTACCAATGGTGTAATAATCATTGATAATATTTTTGAATCTTATCCCGAAAAGACGCCAAAACCTTGCCTAACGTTTAATTACAGTAAAGAACCGTTTATACCGAACTTTAACCACAGAAGCTGCCCTCTTTCCCCAAGACTCATGGACCTGATATAGCTCTGCTGATATTCGGGGATCATCAGCAACACAACAACAACCGTTTATATGTTTCATCAGAGACCCGATTCATTCGCATTCATTGTAATGGTCACTTCGTTCATACGACGCAATGCCTCAGTTATACATCGTTTCCTCACTTCCCAAAATCTCACAAATGTTTTGCCTCAGTGATTTTTTCTCCTTTCTAAGGCTTTCTTACAAAACGGAGTAATAACAAGATGGAGAAGAATGTGAAGAACAAGTCCAGATTTACTTTTAATTTATGTGTTAAAGAAAAAGTGTCATTAGTAAGAAAATTGTTATTTCAGAATTACATTGTTTGGGCTATAAAATTAACAATGTATAAAACAAATAATCTTTTCTTAATTTTATTAATATTCGTCTTTACAAAGATAAAAATGCAATAAATACCAAGTTGTTGTTCACATCACTGCTTGGAGAATAGAGATTGATTTCCATCCCGTGCACATCAGAGGATCCCTTTCAGGGTGGGAAAATTGATGATGACCCAGTGTAGTGACCAATGATGTTAAAGATTCTGCCATTGGAGTCTTTGAAAGTGGAACGCTGCATCTTCTTCTCTGTGGATACAAGGAACAGCGCACTTTATTAATAGCTGATTAAATTTAAAAATGATAAATATCAACCCTTTGAAGACGACTATCATATGGGTGTGCCAGCTGCTTGGTAAAGTTGAGCATCCGTCCGCCTTCAAAGGTTTAATTTCGCAGAGAAATTATTTTTATTAAAATATTTTATGTGGTTTAAATACGCCGGTATGTTAAGAAATAAAATTTCCCATTCTGTTGCAGAAAAAAACTGTACTTTCAAACATATTGGAGAGAAAATAATTGAATGTAGTACACAAAACTTTGTCTGTGGTAGCATAGCTCAACCATTTTGAACTTTAGTAGTGAAACAAATGTAACCCCAATAGATTTATAAAAAAAAGTTTCCAAAAAAACAGGTCATTTCTAGATGTCATTTCATCCACTACAATTCTAATTATCTGTTCTAAATTCGATTTTTGACGTATTATAAATGGTTCTTATTCTTCGAAGTCTAGCTCATAACGAACTAACTTGAACTGATCAACTACTGATAATCTTAAACTCGTCTGGACCACTAGCCAAATCTAAATCGCTGTTTAGCACAGTTTACGACTTTTCACAAGTTTCAATTTTACTCTGAGATTGAGTAGAAGTGCATTTGTACTAGCAGTCAATGAACTATCTTAGCGAAGTATTATAAATGTTCAATAGTTATCACCTGTATCAAACATATCATTGATTGATGGCGGAGCTCATAATCTCCATTATATAGCATGTTAATGTTAAATTAACATTTTGAATTTTTATTTATATCTTGAGAAATAATCTAAATATTGACATAGAATTTTTTTATGTATAAGGATGAATTATTCTACATATTTTACACTTTATTTTAAACTAATTTTGAGCACATGGAATATTTTATCAAAATGAAAGTTTAAAAATTTTTGAATAGCAGCACTTATAAATTTTAACAATAATCGAAGTAGATGGCCATTTGTTAAGCCTAGGCAAAATTTCAACATATTCTTATGAGTAGTTTTAAAGTTGCATTAGATTTTCTATTTTCGCTGTAAAACGATGCACTTAAGGAGGCATCATATATTTTAAAAGCGTTTTCATTATTAAATATAATCATAACGCCACTTTATTTTATAAAAATTCCAATATAAATAGTTAACTATTTATATATATATAATAGAAAATTTCATAAATTAAAGTAGTGTACGATTTTACTTAAATCATTATTATATGAAGAATTAGTTAACACCAATACCCTATTGACTTTCAAACAATACCCAGTAAATAAATGGAAACAGTGAAATTCAGAATAAATCTTAACAAGTTATTAATGTTAAAATTAACATACTATCATTTCATCAAAATAACGAATATTCCCCTTCATTCGATTACTTCCACTCAAGCATAAAATGGCTATGTAAATATTTATGCATCATTAAAATTTTAACACTTTCTGTGATCAAATTTTATTCAGGCTAAATTGAAAATTATATGAAATTTCCAGAGCAATTGAAAAACATGATTTTTGCTGGACGAAATCAAATTTTTTGGAGAAAATAATGCTCTTCATAACTTTTTTACGAATCAAGTTTTATCGATTGTAAAATGTAGATCATTAATTTGAAAATAACATTTGAAGTACGAAATAATTAAAAATGCTACTACCGACATTTGAATGCAAGTAGAGAACCTATCTAAATGTGGCGACAACCTCTTTTATATTTAGAACACGAAATGGCGAATATCTTCCGATCTACTCATGATATATAAACCAAAATTTATTTTCTGGGTTATTTGTTCATGAGAAATTTATTTATGACAACAAAAATGGGCTTTGCTATTGAAAATTTTAAAGGCAGTGCAATTATATTTTTAGATGACCCCTTAAGAAGTGTTTAACAATACAATCTTTTAGAATATATTATTTCCTGAAGATCGGTAACAATAGAATCTTTTAGAATATCATATTTCCTGAAGATCGGTACCTTTTTTTCCTTCGATTATACAATCGGTTTTGACAAATTAAACCAAACACTTTTAAGTTTATAAAAATATAAATGTTCAATGTGACCACCACCAGAAACATGAAAGGTATATAGACAATAGCAGAGTTTCGACCCACTCTCTTTTCAGGAAGTTCGCTGTCACAATTTTGATGGTTACAGAATTTGCTCTTCTTCGATTTTCGGAGGTAGTGGCGGAAAACACATATTATCTTAAATTTAATCAAAATGAAAACAAAAATTTATTCTTGCAGTGAATGGCCAAATTAATGTTGACACTTCAAAATTTTTATATTTTTTCGAATATCCCCCTAAAATATGCATAGACCTTCTTAGAATTTCGAACATATTAAACATTATCTTGAACTCACTTTTTAAAGTGAAGATTCAGTCCCGAGAGCATTTAGGGGACCGTCTACAAATTGATGAAGACTAAATTTATTTTGGCTCACCTCGTTTCAAAGAAAGCTGATAATGAGTTAAAACTTTCAATAACGATTATATTTTACGTGCATGATATTTACAGGGAATTTTGTAAATGTTTCTAAAATTTCGGTTGAATATAAAGGTTTTCTTAAAAAATCCCAAATTTCTTCGCATGTTTTTTGCTTATAAATGCAGAGTTTTTCATTCAAGTGTACGAAACTTACAGAATACTTGACAATATTTTAGAGAGACGTTGTGTAAAAATTTGGAATAACAAATTAGAATATTTCGGGACATATGAGCATTTGTAATAAATAATTGTTTCTGCACATACGCGAAATGTAACGTAAATTTTCTATCATAACTACAAAGCCAGATATGTAGGGCAACTTATGTAAAAATTCCAGGCAAATACCATTAAGATTTAGAAAGATATCATCATTACAACTTGGTGAATTTCAATACACTCTAAGAGAAGCTAAATGATAAGGGGTTTTCCACAAATTGATAGTTTGAAACTTGAATCTTCGAATAGTAATATTAAATAGTATGGAAGTATAATATCCTGAATACCCATATATACTTATTAATTAACTACATTATTTAACATTATTATTATTATTATTATTGCCAGGCTTTCAGTAATTTCAAATATGTCTGGACGACATTTATCACCTGTAATCGCTTTTTAACTACTTAACAGTTTCTTTTTTCTGACATATTCTGCCCAAAATTAAGCACATTTTTTATAAACAATTTTGTATTCGAATTCATTTTATAAATTCAAATAAGTTGTCAAAACAGTTACAAGTATTCATTTTATTAATTTTTTATCAATTTTAATTGCAGGAGAAAAAAGGACCTAAAAATTGGTTTGACTAACCTATCTGGACCTAAAAACTTGTTTAAATTTGTTTTGCTAACCAACATTAATTAGACTGCTATAGCCATTTACTAAAAATATTGCAAATCAAACAAAATTAAAATGCCGGGAAAATTAGTTGATTGGCTTAGAATAATGGCCTGCCCGAGCGATGTACGGGCAAATCAGGATAGTCCTCTTTCGCAGTGCTCGAACGGTGTTCTGGCAAAACTGTTAAGAGGTAAGACTGAATATCTTCTGCGATTTAATATATATATATATATATATATATATATATATATATATATATATATATATATATATATATATGAATGATAGTTTCTTCCTTTATTTCTGGATAAACTCGTTTATTTAAATTTGTGAAATTTTTACAAGTTATTTTAAGTATGTGAAAAACTTCTTGATTGATCAAGGAATTTTCTTTGTCTACCTGTATTACTTTTAACCGTTCATAACCTGTATATGTACTATTAGAAATAAGAGGATCAAGCTGATAGCGATTTGTGTAAAATTTTTCTCTGTGTTTTCTGTAACTTCGAATACAGGAGAAAAAGGTTTGTAAATCATAAAAAAATTGCAACAAATTTTACAAATCTGACTAAATTAATTTTCGACAATTTAAAAAAATCATATCTTTATTATTTCACTATTTGTTTCAAAAAACAACATATTTTTAGCTTTTCTTACATTTTTGCAGTAAACGATGCCTTTTCAAAAAATTAGGCATCACGTTATTTAAACAAAATAAAAAATTCTGGTTTCCCTAAGAATATTCCTGGAAGCAATTACCTTTCAGCAGAAATTCAATAAAATGTGTACAGTAAGTTCAGCGAACTCAAAGAATGACTCTGGCCAAATTTAAAATTGCAATTCAAGACGTCATTGACAGAAAATAGGAGATATAATTCATAATGTTGATAATATAATTTAAAGAAAAATCTTTAAAATTAACTAGATTTTCGACAGAAGGCAGCACGACAATATGGAAAGAAACATAGCATCAAGATATTGCAACAAACACAATATTTGCGTTGTCAATATTTTGTGAAATAAATTGCAAACAAAATCTACATTTGTTTATAATTTTTCCATGAACTTTACTATTTTAAAAATTTAATAACTGTAAAAAAAATTTTGTGTCGTCGATTACATATTTACTTCGATTTCCTCTAAATACTTCTAATATAAGGGATATACTATAATATAAGGCAGAGATTCCCAACCTGTTGCATGTACCCCTGGGGGTACGGGAATGACCAATTCGGAGTACGAGAACTCAAAGTAGGTAATGGCGGACACCTGAAAACATAAGGGATTAAAAGTTACAGAAATTTATTTCCCCAATTTCGCGCGGAAAAAAAGTGAAAGTTGTGCAAGTCCTAAATCCTACCCTCAATAAGAATAAAGAAAAAAAAGGAAATTTGGTAGATGATTGATATGTCGTTTTCACCGGGTCCGATTATGCATGAATCATCAATGTCTTCGCAAAATCTGTAGCTTCACTAGGCGCCACTGTTGAATGCTTTAGGCTTATCGAGAACAATCCGGGATTCTCTCAATACTTCTTGTTTTGATGCTTTTATTCAAATCGTGATTAACCGCAGGTATCGTTAATTGTTCGTCCGGATGCATAGTCAATAGCGAATGTTCATATAAATCAAGATTCCATTTTTTTTATCCGTGCTCAATTTGAAGGGTTTTGTTTTTTGGCTTTAAAATAATAATATAGTAAAAATTGAATAAAATGTAATATCAACAATAAGTCCTGCAAATGTTAGTTTCATTGTCATTTGATTCTTAAGCTTAA
>BGPR01031343.1:4453-18104 GCA_013235015.1 Araneus ventricosus | reverse complement strand
TAAATATTTTTTAGTGCCGAAGAAGACTTACAAGAAATAAACTATCAAAGAAATTTATTTTATTCAATTGATATAAATATTGATAGTTAGATATTTTAATATGCAGAAATACGTAGTGCAAATTTTCTGATATTGCTTTAATAAAAACTACTAAACATATTCATTTTTGAACAAAAAAAGCTTGCTCATATAGAAGAAAAAAACCAGTAAAATAAATTTTTACTGATTTTTGGATTAAGTAACCACTAATAACTTTTTTTGGGCGTAACATTTTGCCGAAACCGTTTCCAAGTTACGTTTTCTTTTATCAAAGAAGTAAGATTTCTCTCAGGAACTTTAGGAATAAACATTAATCCGTGTCTGACAGTTTAGGATGCTTGCATTACTTGTTTTTCAAAAGGTTCTTCCATTCATTCAATCTCGTTGTCTTCATTATCTTTGGAGCTACTTTCATTAAAGCAGAGGTCCAATCTGTTCCGACTCAGATTGGACGAAATTCAGTTGTCTACCGTGTGTGAAACTTGTTCGAATTCTTTACTGTCATTTATTTGTTTCATTGAAAAGAGTTTCCTCCAAGTTTCAATTCTCGTCGTATTTTTTGCTCTTCATCTTCTGCTTAAACTTGATTTTTTGCAGAAATATCTTTTACAGAACCAGAGGTACGTACTACCATTGAGGGGGTAACTCAACCCCACATCATTATTGTACCTCCTGGAGGACGGAATCTCATCCAAGTACTCGCGGTGCCTCCCTAGGGGGACTTGTGAAAATGAAGAAATCATTCGTCCATAGTTTGGCTCATGTGCTTTTACATAATGAAAGTCTTTCTAATTTTTCTGTAGATCTTTCATGTCATTTTCAAATTCAAAGATCAAGAGTTCGATAATTTGTTTTGGATAATGAACCTTCAAATTTTTATTACCTCTTGTTTGCGGGTTGTAACAGAACGCTCCTATTAGTCTGGAAGAAAACTAACTGAAAGTTAGTGAATTTTCGCTCAACTGAACTAGAATGGTCCTTGCAATTGCATCTAAAAGTAACACATTCCTTTTTAGTTTGAATTCGTTACCGACTTCTCAGAAATTTCTTTAGTCATCCAAAATTCGCTTTTGCTAAAATCATTGTCAATCTCTAGTGATTTCACGTCGTTGAAAGAATACGATTTTATCCAATCCGTATCACACAAAGTTTCAATGTCTCCGGTGATATTCGCACAAACGACAATTGTGAATCGCATCCAAAACATTTACCGTCTTTTAAAGTAAGATTTTCATTCCGCAAACGATTGATAAAACATGTTTTCATCCACTTTAAAAACGTTGTCCGGTTCATACGCATTTATAACGTCTTTTTAAGTGGTTTATTACGGACCTAAAGAGATTTAATAACTGGATACTTATTAGCATCTTGAGGTTGATTTTTTTTACTATTAGGATACTTTCTCCCTTTTCCTCGTCATATAGGAAAAAATAAAACATTATTGACAAAGATGTTGATAGAAGCTGAACGAAATCTGACTTAATTTCTTACTACAGACCTTGAGATAAATGAATTCGTTATAAAAAACTTCCTCCAAAATCCATCACGTAACAGCTAGAATTAATAGCTTATAACTTAACCGACAACGTAGAAGCTGACTTTATATGGGGAGGTTTTTAATGTCTTGGTGGTATGTCACTGATAATTCCCAGAACAAATAAAAGATTATAAGAAAAAACGCATACAAATATTTGAAGCAAGTCATGAACTTCAAATATCACTTCTTGTATATGCTGATATTTCTCTCAGAGTTTATTCCAAACTGAAGAAAAACGTCCCGCTTAATTTCCAAAAACATAATGAACCATTGGTTTACAAACTAGTAAAAGCGGATTAAAAACAGTTATTGTTTCAGCTTTCTTGGTACGTTTTCCCAAACATTTTTCTTCTTCTTTTCTTATTTAGATCTAGATCGCCTGATGTTGAATAGGGTTTAAGTATCAATAGAATTTTATGAAATATTTTAATAAACTGAGGATTTGTAAAATTTGACAACTGGTTAAGCCACTGTGGTTTTCTGAAACTCTTCCAATAAACCATTCAATAAGTTTAGCATAAAAATAAAATCTAGTGCATTTGTCTTTATGCTACCTATTCCCCTCAGTGGAGATTCTGGACTCTGTGATCACAGTATCTGACGCGATAAGTTGTTGTATTGGATTGATCGATTTCCTTAGTATTGTAAAAATTTTATTTTTCTCTTCTGGTACTTGCAATGGAAAGTTTTAAGCCAATAAGAAAAATCAGCTTCAAATTAAGTTTGATATTTATTTACACAAGTCTATGCCTAGTAGTATTCATTAAATGTATAGTATTTACAAAAACTAATTGTCAAGCTTACGGTTAGCTAAAACTAAAATGCATGTATGTAAAATATATTAACAAAATTATCATGAAATGTCATTTGCTATTATCGGTATTTTGGAAGTATTATGAATGAAGTTCCGTTTGGTTGGAATCTTTGAAAAAATCTGACCATTATATCTACCGGAACCATGAAAACTGCAACCATCTTGAAATGGAAAAAAATTCTTATACATATGTTGTTTTTAATGACTTCAAGAAACAATCATGCCAAATTCGAAGGAAATCCAAGAACGCGTTTAGTCCTACCTCCGTAACAAACAAATTTACAGACGAAGAGACGAAATTTCGAACACTGCGTTGCTAGATGAATAAGAAATTTTAGAAATATTCTTTTATTAATCAACATCTATCTTTTAAACTGTTTATTCTACAAAAAATGTCCAACAATCTTTGCATGAAATTTAATGTAGTTTAAGTTTGTTCTTAAGTATTTTCTGCTGGAACTCGTAGCTTCTGAAGTATTAAAAAAATGAAATTAAAAAAACTACCTTTTCTACCCCACCCCCCACCACAGCTTATCAAAATTTTTGATATCGTACTTGTTGGATCTGCCTACTTTTTGCCACTTTTTTATTTTTTATCCTGCTTTCTACATATTTTATGAAGCTGCACTTTTCTTTCACATTGAAACTTTTCCTTGGCTACCCAACTCACAATAAGAGAACTAGAGCTAAACAGAATTTAAAGTAAAAAAAAAAACTAGCCTCAAGCTAGGAAAGATATTCGTTCAACAAAAGTTAAGACTAGTTTATGAGTTACGGGCAAGTGTTGATTGATTTTTCATGAACGACTTCCGGCTTTTCGAGAATTTCTCTTGCAGTAAAGATCGGCGAATCAACTTCGTTCTTATGTAATTTATATTCCGTCCTTTGAATGAAATCCATGGGCGTTTTTTTCCTGTAATAAGTTTAGAAACTTTTTAAGCGAAACTATCCTCCCATGTATACGTGAACACGATAACTGAAAACCGCGAAGGGCCTGCTGGATAATTTTGCATTTGGTCATTTCACGCGCTAAATAAATTTGAACATTTTAGTGTTGATGATCCAAAGGAGCGAGATCCTGCTTCTTCTCGGCAGTCTGGTATTTCATTTGTTTATCTGTAAATTTTTTATGGCGCAGTAACAACTTCTCGCGTTATTTGATTTTTTCAATATTAAAATGTTTCTTGAGGCCATTCAAAACGATCTACATGTAAGGAATATTTAAAATTATTTCGGAGGAGTGACCATACACCCTTCCGAACACTTACTGAGGGGCCCTCTCTTCCTGTTTCTCACGCTTCTGTTCACTCCCACTCATGCACCACTTTCTATTCCATCACAATAATTGAATCTGCATCTCATTTACAAAATAGAACGAATTTCTTTAAATTGTCTTCAGCTATTCTGATGATCTTGTTTAATAAAAAAAATCAAATGTTCCAATAAGACAAATGCTTTTTAAACTTATATTTATCGCGAAGAAACATCAGAACAATCAAATTCGTATGAGTGAAATTATATTTTTAAAATTTTGCAATTTGAATGCATTGTCTTTGATTTTTTTCCATTCGTCGAAAATTATCAAAAATTACGAAATTGAGAGAGCGACAGGAGAAAAACATCATTTCGGATACTATGAGAAAAATGTTTGTTGATGGATATTGAAAAAAATTGTTTGTAGTATAGATAATAGCATTCTTGACATTAGAAATGACGAAATTACTTTGAAGTAAGCGCGAGCACTTTTGATTTTCTATGGAAACTTTTGTATTTAATTAACTTTGTAGAGGTAAATGAGCTGTCATAAGATTTGATAATTGATTTAAATACTGTAATCTAAATTGTTACAATGATTTAGAAAGTTTCTTTTACCTTTAACTTTTGGTCAGTCGAGCAAAATAAATAAAAAACAGCCACCTTCGGTGACCAGCTCTTTACCCTTAATATTAATAACGTTTGTGGTTACGATTGCAACTTCGCAAAATAAATTGGCGAATTAGAGGTTGTAGAGGCTGAGGGACTCTGCCAAAGTCGTGAAATGTTTCTTTTTCCTCTATCCATAATCATTTAAATATGTCTCCTAATATTTATGCGGTGGTGCAGTGTTTCTCAACCTTCTAGTATTTACGACAGAATTTTCGATCAAAATTTTCATCGCGCCCCCTTCTCATAAAATGACAATGTTTACAATAATATATTTTTGGTATTTTGACGCTAAAGCTACACTACGACCTTAATTACAAATTACCAAGAATAAGTAAATTTCTTGATATTTGGCAACACTGATCCGTTGCAGTGTCAAAACCAGATTTGATCTATATTATTATTTCTTAGTCTCCATTTCTCTGTCTTACGTCCACCATATCGGACATTCTCGTGGCGTCGCGAGAAGTCCGTCGAGAGGAATCTCTAATAATTATTAAACTTGTTTTTATGTTAGTATTGATAAATTGTTTATTAAATACTTTGTGGAGTTCTGATTACTCCTATTTATAAGTATATTATATCAGTGTAAATGTGTATTTTATTTTTTATTATGATAGAATGCATTTTGTTTTACTTTCCTTTCAGTAAAATAATCAATTTTTTTAATAATATTTTCTTTTCGATATGCTCACTTCCCCATGCAGTGTTATCGCTCCCCACAGGTTGAGAATCGCTGGAGTAGTGCATTCAATGAAATTTGATGATTGCGATGTCAGCAATTAAGATAAAATGTTTTTAAAGTTTTGAATATCACAAAGAAACACTGCACAATCAAATTCGTGTCAGTGAATATAAATATTTTTTATTTTTAAAAATTTAAATACGATGTATTTTATCTTTTTTCATTCTTCCCAATATAACAAAAAAAATTCAGAAATGCAGACAGCGGCGACACACTCTCAGGGGATAACATAATTTTGGATACTTTCAGGAAAACGTTTATTGATACATATTTTTAAAAAAGTCATTCTGATTGTTTATCGCATACACAGCATAATTTCTGAATTTATAAATGACAAAATTATTTTAAAGTATGAGCGAAGCACTCCTGGTTTTTTTATGTATGGAAAACATTTCTATTTTATCGGCTTTGTAATGGTAAATGAACTGTAATAAGCTTTTAATAATTGATTTAAATAGTAATCTAAATTGTTGCATTGATTCAAAATGTTTCTTTTACCTTTAACGTTGGTCAGTAATACAAAATATATCAAAATAATTATTTAACAAAATGTTCCACTGTGCATAATTAAATTAGCAAGGCACTTTTTATATACATCTCACGAACATATCGGACTAAATTAGCCACAAATTTAAAAATATGCAAATCACCAATATTTTAAAAAGAATTATTTCTATATAAGTAATTTTAATATAATGATTTTAACATTCAAAAACTTTTTAATTTTTAAAAAAAATAAACAGTACTTCTGATGAGGTTGCTGGTAAACGCAATATATGAGAACATTTCGTTATTTGTATTTGGAACATGAAATAATAAATTTTTACCACTTTTTCGCATGCAAATTTCGAAAACGATTGCAGCGCCTCCAGCTGCGAAAATATTTATCCACGTCCTTGGAAGCGCAGACTAGATAGCCTTTGGCAAGCTTGGATGGGAAGTGAAAATTAATTTTTACTTATATTTAGTAAAAGTAGTAGTCCCTAATGTGTTTTTAAACAAAATCTTTTCCGGAAGCGATTCAAAATTATGTCTACTTTTAGTCAAAAAAGAAAAAATTATTTGCAGGGGCATTAAGAATAATCTTTAGCTGTGTTGGATAGTTTAGAAAGCCCCCATAATTTGTTTTCAGAAAATATTTCTTCTTCTTTGTCGTCATGAACATTGGTTTTATTTTGATCCAAGCAGTGATCTTATATTATAGCCGTATCAGTTGGGTAATCACCTAGAAGTAAATTGTTGTCCTTGCTAAAATATTGCCTGAATTTCACATCGCCATTTCTTTGTTCTCCTGAAACATTTGGTTTTTATGCTTCTTTTGTAATTTGGCACATTTTTCCTCTTCATGTTCTGTCTTTTCTCTTTGTTTCTGCATTTAAAATTTCTTCTAGAAAACTAGTTTAAGAAAATATATGTGCTTTTTCTTTTATTGGGTAAGACAACCTTCTGGTGGTTTTATGCTTCTTTCATATTTCCAGCACCTTTTTCCTCTTCATGTTCTATTTGTTTGTTTTTTCTTGTTTTTGTATTTAAAATTTCTTCTACAAAGAAAGTTTAAGAAAATGTCCTTTTTCTAGTTTCGGGTAAGATATACTTCTCTCGAACTTGGTGATTATTACGAATGTTTAAACTTAATCGTAATTTTTTTGTAAACTCGTCATTTTCGTATGCAAAAATCAAATGCCAGAGAAATTGTATTCGATGATAAAATTTTAACTTTTTCTCGCCGTTTGTCCATGGTTTGTGCTTAATTTTAGTCAGAACATAAGAAAATTCGTGCACATAAACGTCAGAAGAAATTAAATTCCAGGAACAAAATTTTATTAGGAATGTAATTCGTCCTGTGTTGCCCAGATGGGATCTCCTCGATCTCTGCGTTGTGAAATCGCGTTTCCACTAAGAGTCTTTCTTTCATATACCGATAATATATACCCACAAAACTGAAAAATACGAATTAATTGAATTATCTGTTGTTTGCGAACAGGATTTCTGAATTAATGCCGGTGCTCTTCTAAGTTATAAAATCGTTTTCCTGCATTTCTGATTTTGCCGCATCTTTTGGAGTGTCGCCAAGGTAAACAGCCCTATCTGCCTCTCTTTAGCTCTGGCACTATGTATCAATGAAACATAATTTATTACTGACGCAGAGAGTTCTAAGAAGAGTATATTTTTCAGCATCTTAAAGTTTTTTTTTTTTTTACTATTAGGATATTTTCTCCGTTTCTTGTGTCGCATAGAATAAAAAAAAACGTTATTGACAAAGATATTTTTTAAAGCAAAACTTACCTTCGATCTAAAGACCTTGAGATCCCTAATTATATGCAGCCTCTTACGAAATACATCGCGTGAGAGTAAGCATTAATGGTTAATGTTAATAAAGAACAACGGAGAATCTGATTTTAAAGCTGGAATTCGTTCAATCTTTTAGTACAATCTTACTGACCATTTCTAGAATTAGTAAAAGATAATAAAGTAAACTAGCAAACTAATGATTTAAGCACGTCATGAACTTCATATGCCAGTTCTTGTATATACCTGTATTTTTCTTCGAACTACTTCCAAACTGTTAAAGGACATTCGATTTATTTTCCAAAAACATAATGAACCGTTGGTTCATCATAAAGCAATTAAAACAGCACTTATTTGAGACGTTCATCACACAAGCTGAAGCTAACAGCAAACCAGCAAAAGATGGATAAGTTTCCACTACATGGCGATATAACATCAAACCTCAACTATAATTGAGTTGTTTAGCCAACAAGATTAAAAATGGTTAATATGGAAATATTTATTCTTCAACCAAGAATGAGTAATAAAAGAAATCTAGAATATTCTTGAAGCCTCCATAGATTGTTAGAACCAAGGTGGTAGCGCATTTATCTTTCCATAAATAAAGAAAATTCAGTGCATATTTTTCGTTTCTTTCCAACTCAATAAAATCTCTAACCTCTCGTTATTAACACTTGTATAAAGTCAGATTTGAGCTTCAGTTCCAGATTTTATCTCAAATTTGTGATACGATGTTTAGGGATTTTTACAACAAAGACTGTTATCCCTTATTTAAAAAAATCATTATAAGATTCATTTAAATTCAATTAAAATAAAAGAATTGCCATTAAATGATAGATTGCACTGTTGTCTAGGTGATTCGGTCAAGAGAAAAAAATTGGCACTTTATAGCCAAGCCTCAATCTTTTTTTTTAATTTTTCCTATTAAAGTAAGATAATGAAATACTTCAATTCAGCATGCTTTTGTTATCGTTTATGAAGTTCGTCACAATGGGATCCTTTTGCATGAAGTCACCATCACTTGATGAACATCGAGATGCATGTCGTATAGAAAGCATAAACTATTCGTTATTGTATGCTATGTTTTGACGCAAGATTACAAGCAGCAAATGTAAGATGGATACAACGTACAGGGTCTTTAAAATTAAACATTCATTTTGAAATGCCCGTAAAAGGAAAATTTCTGGACAAAATGTATCAAATTTACAGGAGATCAAGGGATTTTATTTTCCGCAAAAAAGAAAGTTTAAAAACTCACCGCCTGCGGGGAATGGCGCAGCACGCAATATTGTTGAACGAAATAAGACATCAAGATAACGGTTTCAGTTGTTTTTAATCGTTTCTAAAACATGTTACAAACCATGTTCAATGTGGCGTCCACCATTTTCTGAAAAGTAACTTAAATTGCATTAATGTGTTCACAACAATAGCTCTTAGTATATTAGGAGGAGTGTTACGTATATGTCGGTGTATCGCATTTTTTAATTCCGCTAAATTGTTTATGTTATCACAATAAACAGTGGCTTTGAGGTAACCCCATAGACAGAAGTTACAGGGATTGACAGGATTAGTCATGAAATGGGGAAGTGTAATCTTTTAATCCGTTCAAATAATGCTTACGTAAAGGTTTGACACATGTAACAACTTGAGGTAGACCCCGACCTTATTAAAAATCTCGGTCTCTAGAATTTGACGTTACTGAAGTTCATGTTCAATCGATAATTCTACAATCGATAAATACTCGATGCGTTGAAAAGTTCTCAACTGTATTCCCAGGGAAAAGTTAAGTTTTTCCTGACAAAATTATAATATCAATGAGCGCTGGAATTTTCGTATAATTTACACTCTCACCTGGATAAATTTTGATCACAAAGCGTTAAAACTTTAATGATGCTTATCGAATAAAAGAGATTATAGTTATTTTGATGAAATATTAGTATGAATATTAAAATTAATAACTTGTGGATTTAATCTTTTATTTTGAATTCTAGGTTTTCTTTGTAAGTCAATGGTATTCGTATTATCTAAATCTTTGCATATTAATGAACACTGTAAAATACTTCGCCACTTTAGATCATAAAATTTATTTTTATATATTTGAATATTTGACTAATCATATATTTACGATGCATAATTCATATATTTTGTTAAATGTTTTTCCGTAAAATGCTCTTCAGCGCATACGGTACCGAATGATTTATTGAAAAGAGGTAGAAATACTTTATCGTCTACTAATTTGTATGATGCCTTGTCAAATTAATTTTTAACGATTCATAGTTGGCTAATTTATAGTTAAATTGCGGGTATTTTTTGTAACAGCAGGGAAAAACCCTGGTAATTTTAATTTTAATCGCAAGGACGGACATTCTATATTATATTATATAATTTTGAAAATTGCTTATTAATAATATTTTTTTAATTTGAAGCAATTTAAATTTTATAGACTCAAATTAAATTTAATGTTATTCAAGTGTTATTCTTCAAGATTTAATAATTTGTAATCTTCTTATCATGTTTGAAAATTTGACGATCTGTTATTTATAATTTCTTATAAAATTTTGCTATAACTTCCAACAGGATTAAAATATTAAGATTCTTGACGAAAAGCAGTATATTGGAATGAGTTATGTTTTTAGTTGTTCATTTTCACATTTTTGCACTGCTGCAGTTGAGAAAACATTCAAATAATGTACTTTTAAACACAAGAGTCGGATAAAAACGCTGACATATAAAGTTTATCGATCGATAACCAATATTCATTACAATACCAATGAATTTAAATGTTTCTTTTTCGAAATATTCGTTGTCCTCCTAAATGCAATGTTTTACAACGAAAGTAGAAAATTTAATGTAACTTCAAAACTATTCGTACAAAAGAGCTGAGATTTTGCACATGCATTTAAAATAACCTTCCGTGTCGATTGATGCTTAAATTTGTAAGTGTTTCTATTCAAAATATTTAAGCACCAAATGCGATGAAATATTTCACGCACTCAAAATTAATTTTAAATCAAAATTAGTAGTTGTTATGTGAACAGAAGACCTCGCCCCCATAAACAAAACTCTAAAATCTGTTCTTCATCGCAATCTTTAAAAATTTATCCAATGTCGTCAATCATTTTGGAGACAACATTGTTTCTAGGATAACAGAAATCATAACTTGCCTCTCGCGGAGGTACTTTCCATGTCCCATGAATGCACTATACAAAGTTATATTTACAATCTTAAACCAATCATTGTACAATATTGAACACCTATATTGCACAAACATTTTACTCCCTGTATTTACAAAACAAATACATAAAGTTAAATTAAAAGTGTACTGGAACAGAAGTTTAATAAATTTTACACTCCAGAGTGGAGATAGTCATCAAAATTTTTATAACATGAACAATTTGGGTAGAATCGCGGAAAATGCATATTTCGAAAAGCACGATTAAAGGGAACTAAGCAGGAAAAAGCAACTCTCAACATGTGGAACACTAAGATATTATCTCTCTAACACACACACGCACTTTTTTCAATGCGAATTATTTACAAAAGCCTTTGCTATTATCAGTATTAAAAATATTACAATTATGTGTCTGCTTTTATCATTATAAACAAAACCAAAATAAAATGTCAGCTGTTATTAGTATTGACAAAATTAAAATTAAGTATATCACCAATACCTAATTGAAGAGTCGCAGTAGCCTAGTGGTAAGGTCCCGGCTTCGGAGCCGGAGGGTTCAAGGTCCGCAATTTTCAAATTTTTTTTACAAAAATGTTTGTTCTCATTGGAAATTTTGAAAATAGTGCAATTATAAATATGCAGACGCCCACCTATGAATTATTTAAACATCGAATCATTTAGTAGCTGTTATTTTCTGAAACTCGGTGCATCTTCTTTTATTATAGGTATACGCATACTTTCGTAGACCATTTTGAGAAATATTATTAAAATAAATATTGTAAAAACATTTTATTATCATTATTGCATAAAAACGTCAGTATAAGCAATAAAAACTTTTTTAACCATCACACATTTTTATGAGACTGAAATTTTAGAGTAATATTTAATACAAATTTACAAAAACGCTTAACAAATTAAGGTATCCGACTACGTTCGGAGGCCTTTTTTTAAATAATGATATTTGAAGCAATATTTTTGTATTTTTCTATGACATTTATGTTAAAACTTAATAAATCATAGAAAAAAGTTAAATGAATTAAATATATTCTTAAAAATTTGAAAAAACTTAGATTTTTTTGCACTAAATTTGACCTTTTTTCAAACACCCTCATTCAAAAACAAATGATCAGAATGATAAATCCTTTAGTATATATAATCCTTCAACTATTGGCTAGGTCCTGAAGCAAAAGTTTTGCAATGTATCTAAAAACATGTAAATTATAAGAGTTTTAGTGTGAAATCATGAATTTTTAAAGAATTTTGGCCTTTTTTCAAACCTTAAAAGATTCATAACTTTTTAATGGAGCATTATTTCACTTATATTTTGGTTCATTACCTAGACAATATAATAAATAATATGTATGCCAAATTTGAGACTGTTATTTTAAGTTGAATTTTAGTTATCGTGTTTGAAAAATGAAAATTTTGCAAAAAATCACATTTCGAGAAAAATGAGTTTAAAGTTTATGTTTTTAATTTACAATGAGAAGAAAAAAGAATTTTTCTTCAATACTCCCCAGTTTTGTAGGCTAGTCCTTAGTGTTTGCTAGCTTAGCACATTTTTGAAGATTGTCTGTTAGGAAATTTTTTTTAGTCGTTTTCTTGAGTCTTATGTGTCATTATCGTTTTCTATCATGCAGCCGCCATCGATAGATTTTAATATTGTTTTACAGTCAAAAAACTTTATAATGCCGATTAGTTGATCTAGAGATACTTTTAGTGATTGATATTGATCATAAGTACAATTTATGCACTTTTCCTACGTTTATTATCAAAAATTACATCATTAACGGAGAGTCAAGATACTGCAATGATTCAAAATTACCTAAATTTGCAACAATGTCATAGAAAACAAAGAAATTCACACTGAAAATCTTTCAGAATTATACCTGGTATATGTAAAATAGTATAAAACAAAAATAAGCAATAAAATTTAAATATCTTAAGTAAAAACAATGAAAATTGCTTCTTTATCGTATTATTTACCACTCCATTTTCAACTGTCAAGTTCTACTAAAATGTCTCTAATTTCACTTCTGATCATCATAGATGTAAAATAAAAACTGTTTTGAAAACTAAAAACAATAGGCTTTCAGATAAGACATTAAAAAAAATTATGATTTTCGGTCAAAAATGAGTTTTCGAACGTATGCGGATACCTTAAAACGAGATTAAATGAATAAAATTGCGAAAAAATTATGCTGGAATACTTTAAACACGTTTGTGTAGAGAAGGTACCAGAATGTAATCAAAAGTTTCAAAAATAAACTCTTTATAAGTTTCTCAAGTGAATAATGCAGAATTTTTCTAACATTTTTTTATGCAACTGTCAACACAATAATGGGCCATGAAATTCAAAATTATCGTGAAATTGGGATTATTCTAGCACATGCTTTAGGAAATGACATATGGAAGTTAAATACCAGATTTGAAAGGTGAATCACAAAAAAGTTGTTTTCGAAAAATCATGTCACAGGTATGGGAATTTCCTGAAATTATCAGTTTTGATAAAAACACGTTTAAAGTACAAGAACTCATTTTTTAAATTTAAAATTATGCAGTAATTTACTTGCAATTTCACAAATGTTTGTTTCGGAATGTACAGTAGAAACCCGGAAATCCAAAGATCCGAACAGCTTTTTTAGTTTTCTGAAAACTTTTGACTAAAAAATGAAGGAAAAAAAAACAATTACGAA
This sequence comes from Araneus ventricosus, assembly GCA_013235015.1. NCBI lineage: Eukaryota > Metazoa > Arthropoda > Arachnida > Araneae > Araneidae > Araneus > Araneus ventricosus. The sequence goes on along the minus strand of BGPR01031343.1, from coordinate 4,889 downwards.
TCTAATGTTTATTCCTAACTTAAAAGAAGTATTTGAAGTGGTCTTTAAGAATGAAAACAGTACTTTAATTAGTAGAACTAAACTCAGATGTCTTCTTTTTACCCTGAACCTTGTTTGCCACAGTACCGTGCGAATCGCCGCGTGTTCTTTCCGTACGCTTTCACAGATTACCCAGAGTCAATATACTCTATTATATTTGGTCTATCAAGAATATCTTACCGAATTTCCACGATAATCCGAATTCCCCGAAATCCGAACAAAGGTTGGCTCCAATTAGTTCGGATTACCGGGGTTCTAATGTACTTCCAAATGAGCCCTTTCAATGCTTCGTTTGCATTCTGGGTCTTTCCATCTAAACACCATTTAGAAGTTTACGATCACATAACTTGATATGCTTTTAACTTTACTAAATACATAACGTCATACGGACTCCTTT
>BGPR01031341.1:1746-18105 GCA_013235015.1 Araneus ventricosus | reverse complement strand
TCACGGCATTAAATATATTATCCTTGAAAGCAGTCTGGAATATACAACGAAAAAAATCACATTCATTGAGGCATAGATTGAAACTAAGGGCTTTTTTTCTTAATATGTCTGAATTGATTTCATTGCATAAAAAAATTCCTGCTTTGGCCTCTTTTGTTTTGTTTCTTCGAATATAGATGGCACCATGTGACTAGTGTTTCCTTTAATAATTCATCCTTCTAAAAAAAAGTTAGCGTGGTTTTGTGATTGCTTGAAGACTTTTTTTTCTCATTTTTCTCAACTATGGGCATAGGGTAAATTGTTTTATTTATGAACGCTTATTTTAATGTAGTCAGATGGCTGATAATTTTAATCAATCTTATTAGCGTTTTTATGTGTGCGTTTTACCTCTTTCTTTTGAAAATATGCTTTTTGATGTACAGATCTCTTTTGAACTTTGTTTAGGAAATTTCGGGCTAAGAGAAGCTAAGTTTGGCATAATTCTAGCTTCTTGAAGAAATATTTCCCAATTATTATTTTGAATCCATTTTGATTAAAGTTCTTAGCCCTTAACAAAATGGACAAAAAATATTCCTTGTCTGTTTTTGGTTTTATTAGATTACCTCTGATTTTATTTTTTTATTATTTTTTTGTCTTTCTTTGTATGATCTTGATTTCCATTATTTAATGATCATGGGCAAGACCTGCGAGGTATGCAGAAGTTAGTTTTTTACATGATGGAACTTAGATCAATCAAATAAATTAAAAAAAACAGTTTTTAAAAAACTATTATAATTGTTTTTCCAAAATGTAGACTTATTATTTTAAATATTTTCTTCATTTCAGTCTTTAAATTATACTTCATAATCTTTATATATAACAGACAAATACCATGACTCACTCATCATGAAATCTCCCAAACCACAAGGACTAGAAACTTGAAATTTGGCAGGCGGTTGCCTCTTAGTGAGTAGGTGTTCACTAAGAAAGGATTTTTCGAAATTTTAATTAGAATTTAAATTATTTAAAAACTGCTTTAAATTTTAACGTTTTTCTGGAATAACTGTGGATACTATTATCGCAAAACACCATTTTTACATCATCTTCAAGATAAAAAAGAATTGGCTTTTCAACAACACCGATCTTATTTCCATGCGACATTTTGCTCAATTTTTAAAAATGTGACATTAGTGTATTTCCATCGAACACGCTGAAGTGCGCAAATTTCCAAATTAGCACATGGAGATCTTTAGAAATATAATAAAAATCAATTGAAATAAAAGTGTATAGTAAAAAATGAAATCTTTGTAATCTACCATCTGAAAATAGGACATAATTATTGAATAATAAGCTGATTACCTTACCCCTTCTTAGATACAGTTAGTCATTTAAAAATACCATTTACCATATCCCTCTTTTTCCTCCTCGTGCCTCGTTTCCACAAGAAGTGAAAAATGAATTTCCTTCTATAGTTCCGTGGTAGAATCTATACAGAATATCACAAAGGAGAAAAAAAAGTTATACTTCATTTACAAAATAGCAGTACGCGCACGGCGTTGCCCGTGGAATCTGGACTTTAACAAAATAAAAAAACCCACATACAATTACATAAATGAAAGTTTTGAAAACGAAATCAAAACAGAAATGTATATAGTAGTGAGTTTGCCCGCTTCTTTTTCCTCTCGACTATGATATTTTAATTGTAGGAAAACAGTGCCGAGTACCGTTCATCCAAAACAATGTTTAAAAATTACAATGTAAAATTCATTTCACCGCAAGTAAAGTATGAAAGGCAAAGAAATAAGTTAAGACACGCTTGAAAATAATAATCGAAGTTATTGAGTAAATAAATCATCTGCTCGCAGAACGCGAAAATAATGACGTCACCTGCCGCGAGGAAGGTCACGTACCAGCCAATGAAATTTCAACAATGCATTCTGGGAATGCTCCGTAGAATGTCTCGTTGGAAAAGGTTGCTAGCAAAAAAATTGTTTGAACAGATCAGGGAAAAATTAATTTAAAAAAAACCGGAAAAGGTATGTTAACTGTTCTTGTTTTAAATCCGACAGAAACGTTCCAGTTATAAGCTGAAAAAATTGAAAATGATAGCGTTGTTAGAAAGAAGGATGACAAAATATAAAGCAAACCGAATGAAAAATTAACATAAAAGTGACTATTTTTCAAATTTCAGTAAATTACGTGAGACTTACAAAACAAACTTCATTAGAACGGAAATCGTTTGTTCTATCCAATGGTATATCTATGTTTTTCGTACAATTCTTCGAAACCATGCTATTGAGAAATTAATGCGAAAAATCATCCAAAACAACATAAAACATTAACTAAACAATTTTCTAGATTAAATTTTAAAATTCCGGCTTCGAGGTGCATTGAGTCACCATTACCACTAAATGCGTGCGATAGATTCGTCTGGACATCGCGTGCACACACGCACACACACACAAACATTGCCTTTTATAAGTATAGATAATGAGAGAAGATCTAATGTAAAGACGCTAAATTAGGAGCTTCGGAGTGGCTTGATAGTAATGTTTCGACCCGAGGTGCAGAGGGTTCAAGGTTCAAAACCCGATTCCGCAGAAGCTCGGCCGTGTATGTGGGCCTGCCGCACGCAAATCATAATTAAAGGGCCAAGTGCCTCCCGCCAGTGCGGTGCGGAGCATTGGAGAGGTGGCTGCCAGCTTAGGTGTCGTCTTAGTCATCTGACCGCGTACAAAATGACGAGACCCGTCCCAAATAGCACCCTTCTTGCTTCTAAATGGGACATTAATGTAACCAAACTACACTAAAAGCTACAAAATCGATGGAATTATTTTTACATTATATTAACCCGTTAGTGGCTAGCACCTTGTTCATACGGCAGATTCGTTTCATTTCAGAGGCAAAGTCGATTGTGTTACTTTTTTTATAGCTTTATCTAAAATTCAAATGTATCCCCAAATTTCTAAACGGGTTTGAACTGGCATATACCACCCATTAGCCAGATTATGGAGCCGTCGTTTTGAAGTATTTTTCCCCTCTGATTTATTTATGAGGCCATGCAAGGAATTCGAAATTCTCCTTATTGTTTTGATATTTTACAATCTTTGAAAATTCTTTTAATATATTATATGCATTCATTTTTTTAAATGTGAAATATTTTCAGCGAACTCAACCAAAATAAAACACTCCTCCCCCCAACAAGAACCATGAAATTTACCCTCACTGTTTTTTTATTTTGAAAACTTTCTAACATAAGTCCGAAGGTTTTTACCGAATTCTTTGCATTAAATGAAGTTAGGCATAAACGGGTTAAAGTAAGCTCATCGTGGGTTAATGTAGGGTTGAAAATTTCCTCAAACATGCAGTTGAAATATTTAAACTTAATTCGTGCGAGAATTTAAAATTGTTTTACTGCTACGCTTTCCCCCACGCTTAACCATCCCCACTGTCTGGGATTTCACTTTGCCCCATTTTAGATGCAAATTAAAAGTAGGGGAAGTCGGGTAAGACGACGAAAAGTGTAAGATGACGAATTGGATTTTTCTCGAAAATTTCCTTAGATGAATGCCCCGATTCTGCATCATCAGAGACCTATACAGACTAAAACCCTGAATACGCGCGCGCGCGTCTCTTAAGTAGCGACACGTTCAATCGTCCGCCATTTTGGGGCTAACCGCCACTCTCTCCCTAAGTCTGCTATTGAGAGATGCGGAGTTTCTTTTATTAACAAATGTTTACAGATTCCCAAATATAATTTAAATACCTAATGATATACATATAAAAAATAATTTTTACCTTAATTAATTGGAGTAATTTATTTTTATATTAAAACACATACTAGTAAATGCGTGTTTTGAAATAATTCTCGATCATTTTGAAGAATAATTTTATTCAATTTTCTTGCTAAGACTTTCTAAGTCTCCAACCTATTACTCCAAACCAGGGTTGATAAAAAAAATCGTATTTTTTAAAATTTAAAACAGATTTTTTAAATTTAACTTATTTAAGTTTAGTATTTGATACAAACATATATTTTAAATTAAACTGCTCAAGTTAGGGATCCAGATCAATTAATACATGAACATTTTTTTACATATAATTAAAATATATATAATTAAGGATATATATATATAAGAATAATTCATAAATCAGTAGAAAATAATTACTTACAATAGGATTTTCTGCTTTAATACTTACTTTTCAATTAGCTGTATCATAATTTAAATAAAGGGCGCTTACTGTTATTTAGACATTTTACTCCTTAAACCACAGTGCAGAATTATGTATTTATTAAAATATTCAATTATATATACTCAATTTTAATTTTTTTAATAGTAGGTCTTCAATTTATGGCTTTATATAAAATAATGTATTATATCTCTGAGGCGGCAATTACCATGCCAATGCTCTTGCTAGAACATTTTTTTACACTTACAGGTAAATAAATTAATAGGCGAGCATATCAAATGCAGTTTAATTTGTTAGAATTCCCTTTGAAAAAAAGATACTTGCACTACATTACTAATAAAAAATTTCATTAAAAATCTTGAATAAACGTATAAATAATTAATTGAATTCAAACTTAAATCACACAATTTGCTGTTTTCATTTGGATTCCATTTATCTCTCAAGATCCTATGAAGCCACTGTTTTCGTCTTTCTTCATTGGTAAACGATATAATTTGAAGCCCGATTTTGCGTTGTTCCAACATCCAACAGCACAACAAGTGGGCATCTTCAAATTTTAACGTATCTATTAAACGATATAAATATAAAAGCGAAAATGGAAAAAATAGATCTGGCATATAATATTAAAAGTGTGAAACACACATTCAAGCGAAGCCCCAAAATGGCGGCTGTTTACCCATGTTACTGGCAACGTCATTCAAAATAGAAAGCGGCACGAAGTCGATGGGGAATAGAGTGTCGCCACTTAAGAGACATATTCAGGGCTTTAATACCAACCAGCGACCCGTGTCACACCAAACGATTCCACCCCGTTATTACTGTAACTCACAGTACTCGGTATTTTGTTTTTGAGTTGTTCCTACTCAACTTTTGGTTTGCTTCTTGGTAAGGGATAGCGTTCAAGGAGTGAATATTTTTGATTTTTATATGTGATATTCATAAAGAGCTAATCAAAACGTGTTCAATGATGTATTATTTTAATTTTTTCTGATGAGCTGATGTCCTTCAATTTTTTTTAAAATGAAAAGGTGAAGTCGGGTAAGATGACAAACCCTTCCACTCTAAATCATGAGCTTGTTGTGCTACCTGACTGCCAATTGCCCTTAATGCACCTCACCGGTACTCCAGTGAAAAATGAACATCTCATTAAAAAGAAGAAAGATGGAAAAGAAGATAAACGAAAACTGTGTCAAGTTGAAGAAAGTTGAAGTTAATAAATTAAGCACAACAAGCTTGCTAAAAATTCTACAGGAAAGGAGAAAGTAGCTAAGCGACACCTCGACTTCTAATGATCTGAATCTGAAGAGTCACTCATTCATTTGAATTTCTTTTCGTTGACGCTGATGACAATCTGGACCCAGAGGTCCTCGATAATGAAGAATGCATCATTTGCTCTGAGCAAAGAAAAACGGAATTGGTATTACGATGTTTTATGTGCAAACCCTGACCCCATTCGATCTGTAGTGGCTGGGACAAAATCCAAGTCCATGGTGATGCGATTTTTGCAATTAATTTCATTTATTGTGGTTTGAATCTCAAATTTCGATTGATAATAATTACATTTCTTTTATGCTCTTACTTCAGTCTGATTATGTTTGTTTTCTGTTATGTGCAATTTGTTATGATCAAGATGTGATATCAACATTTTTAAATAGTTTTTGATAACATATAATGTTGAAATAATTAAAAACCGACTGTGCGGGTAAGATGAGGAAAATGACCTTTTTTTAAAACGAAATTTTGGAGTCCCGAAGTTTGAAAATAAAACTTTTTAAAAATATTATCTTAAAGTAAAGAATTGCATGAAGATTTTGCCGAAACAATAATTCTCCTGAAATGAATATTGAGACCAGGAAAAATTCCCAAAACTTAATGTCGCCATCTTACCCAAATTTCGTCTACATCTGTTGAGATATTGAAGACGAGTGGCTTTCTGAGATTACGAACTATTCGTTTGTTTGTAGATTCCTTAACACGAAGAAAAATGAGGCACACACACAACGCTATATAAAATTCAACTTTATTAGATTATCTGTAACAGTTGTTATCTGCCAACCACTGGGGCCGTAGTGGACGAGTGGCTTTCCGAGATTACGAACTATTCGTTTGTTTGTAGATGCCTTTACAAGAAGAAAAATGACTCACACACACAACGCTATGTAAAATTCAACTTTATTAGATTATCTGTAACAGTTGTTTTCTCCAACCACTGGTCCTCCCGCTGGTTTGGGGGGAAAACTTGTAGAGGGCAGATAGCTCAGGTGTCATCCTCGTCATTTCACCGCGGTACAAATAAACCAAAAAATATAGTAAAACTTGGGTACAACGATACTGCCTATTACGATAAAACTGCTTATAACTATATTTTCTTTGGTCCCGGAGGAATTCCTATCTATTTAATGTATTTTGAACCTGCTTAGAGCGATAATCATCTTTTAGACTCACCTGTCTATACCGATAATTTTTACTCTTTGGAAAGCTGGTTCAATGCAATCCCGATTTCCTTTTCTTGGGAAACGACACCATATGCTCAAGAATGTTATACAACATGGGGATCGGAGGGAGAGAGAGCTAGAAACCGCAGCCTGTTGTAGCAGGGGGATCCGGAAGGCTAGCGACTGGAATGTGCACTGATGTTTGTTGCTCTCACTCCTGGTTTGCATAAACCTGTTCATTCGCCTTTAGCAAATTGGTCTGATTACTTGTTTTCTTTGAAATTCGCTTTTGATCTGTTAACACCTTGAATCTAAGATGGCGCAACGTGAAACATTGTCTAAAAAATATGGGATTTCTCTTAATATGGGTACCGTAAATGACGATGCTGACAAAGTTTTCAATTATATTTTCATTTTGAAGTTCTGATAAAAAGCTTGAATTTAAAATTTTATTTCAAGATCCAGCATTTTATATTTTATATGTTAATAAAATACAAGTTTATACCAGCTATTTATTTATAAGATAAATCAATAAGCGAAATAAAATATGTTAGTATATAAATGCATGCACACGCGCATAAACATTGGATGCGCAAATCCTCAAAATGTCTATAACGATAACCTGTCTGTAACAATATATTTTCTAGGTCCCTACAGTATCGTTGTAGACAGGTTTTACTGTATATGTAAATGCGTAAACCTTTTAAATTTTAGCGTAATTTAGCTATATCAGATATCCTAATAGAACTAAACTCGATGGAACAGTTACAGAATGGAATATTTGTGGGCTTATTTGGACGAGGACGGCGCTTGAATATGCACTCTTATTTCCAGAATTGCACACCACATCAGCGGAAGAACGGTTTAAAATCATTATCACGTGCACCAGGCCCAAATACAAGGTTAATCTTAGTACAATCCAACTTCGATCCTGGAGCCTTCTGTTCCGGAGCCTGCGGCCTCGTATACGTTTTCAAACATTTATGTTCCTAACACGCAGACATAAAAAAATAATGATAATAATAAAATGAATAATCGTAGAATGAAAAGCTTGCAGATGTGCTTTAAAAAGAGTGGGCAAAACAATAAATTGATTTACTATATTGATTCAATTATTTTTTAATTTTATATATGAAGTAAATTATATGACGTCACAATCACATCATAGCACATATCTTCTTATATCTAACTGCACGCTGTGTATTGTTCTACTGAGAAGTCACGTCTTTTTTCCTAAGCAATATACAGCAATATTTTACAAAACCTAATTGCTTGAGTCATTTGAGACGAATCGCTTTAGTAAGAAGTGATTCAATTGTTAAATATTTTTAACGAACTGATCGTTTGCATTCATTAAAAAAAAATCTATGATTTTAAGAGTATTAAAAAGATATCAAGGAAACTGCTGATGCATCTTCTGCAGTCCCATGCATGTTAATTATCCAAACACTGTAAATCAAGTACTAAGCCATCCTAGCAATGTTCTAGCAGAAGCAAATTTTCAGTTTAAAACATTTTATGCAAAAAATAACAAAATTCATTTTTTACTCTCTGTTTCAAAATTTCCGCTGCATCCTTAACATAATTGATTGTCTGAAAAGAAAACTCAACAGTGCTTAGTATTTGTTTCAATATTAAATGAAACCTACATCCGAAAAGAATTAAAAAAATATATGAATTATATATTGCATCATATCTTCTAGAAAGTCCATTGTTTATATCAACTCCAAAACAAATGCTACATTGGGTATAATATGGGGTCAGAAGCTTGTATTTTCCAGGCGATCGATTTGTTCTGGTCGGCGGCTTCCGCGGTTTTTTACGGCCACCAGAAGTCGTCACTTTGTCTGAATGTAAAAACTATAATATGTTCTGATCTGAGTGTAAATATCTTCCGCTCTGTAGATTCGAGCAGACAAAGAAATGAGCTCCAGCATTGTTTGGAAAAGAGTGTTATTTCCTTTCATTATCTTTACAAGCAGAGACTTTTATAGCTACTTATAATCACTATTAATCTTTTCGTGGCTTACAAAATCATATGATTCTAAACGAATAATAATATGCAGCATTTGAATGCCATAGAAACGATTAAGATAGTAGTTTTTATACGCTTTTTGTTTAACTTTATTGGTTTCACGTTTGTAAATATATACTTTATTATCAATTTTTCACTCACATCCTCCTGAATCAGAATTTTGAAATTTCATACACTTACGTAATCATGTTGAGGATAATCTATTTTAATATTTTCAGAATTTAATTACCAATTTAGCAATTAATTTAATAAAATAAATTTTTATTTCATATGTGTGACGACACCTGTTAGTGAATTTATGAAAAGTTCATTCCGCTATATTTATATTAATTAATAAAAAATTCAAATTCAGTAAACAAATTCAGTATTAAATGTGTGTTTTTAAAAACTGTTTCTAATCAATTTATTTTTTTGACAATTGTTTGTCGAGTGCTTTCATCATTATATACACATGGCTCCCATTTATATCCGTTACACTCCCTTAACTTCTAAACGGTGACAGCTTAGGCCATAAAGCTGGTGTCTAGGTATAGTAAAAAGGCTATGCGCTACTCGATGAGACAACTTACAACGCCATCTATCGGCAAAGTTTTGAATTAGCGGTCCTATCTCGTAAACGGTGAAAGATACGAGAAAATATTCAATTAGACAGTTGTAGAGCACTCTAGATTTAGTACGAAAAGATACCTTGCGCACATTAATACTCAAAACAGAATGCAAAAAAATGAACATTTCTTCGGTCACGATTTCGAAAATTGACATGTTATAAAGAGTGGAAGAAAGAAACTGTGACACGTCCCTGTCTTCTGGACCATTTATTTATATTGCTCAAAATGCTCTCCGTTAGCCACTATACACATTTGCACTCTGGACTGGATTTCTCGCTTCGCTAGCGTTTCACGTCGCCATAGTTTTGAAAATCACAATCAAACAAATGTTCATTTTTTTACATTCTGTTTTGAGTATTATTGTACGCAATGTTTCTTTTCGTGCTACATCGAGAGTGCTCTACAACTTTGTAATTTACTTTTTCTTGTATCTTTTACCATTTACGAGATAGGACCGCTAATTCCAAAATTTGCTGATAGGTGGCGTTGTAAGTTGTCTCATCGAGTATCGCATAGCCTTTTTACTATACCTAGACACCAACTTTATGGCCTAAGCTGTCACCGTTTAGAAGTTAAGGGGGGGGGGGTTGTAACGGATATAACCCTGGAACGGGAACCCTGTAAATATAGAAGTGTATTTTGTAGCTTTCTGTATTACTCCATTAGTGAGGTCCCAAACAGATTCGATGTTGTGTAATTACTAAACATTTTGATATTCATATATAGTATATAATGCACTGTTCATATGCTTATAGTTTAACTTTATTATTAAGCTTGATTGATATATAGACTACACTTCCGAAGGTTTTATATATTTAAACTTTATACATGCATTTAGGCGTTCAGTGTCTCCTATTCAGTTTAACAGATTAGCTCTTTTTTATACAAAAGCTAAATACCAGAGATTCCGTTAAATAAAAGAATGTGAAACATGTACTAAATTTATAAATGGGCATTTTATTTCACTTATCACAAATTTCTGAGCCACATCAGCGAGAAAGCGTTTGGCCCAGGGATGTGGGTTGAAGTCTGACTGACAGACACGATGGATCTAGTATGGAATCGGCCATAAAAGCATCCACTCTAAAGAATGAAATGTTACCACCAGACCACCCCGAGCAAATGTTGGGGCGCATTTGCCTTTCACTGATTCAGTATTTATGCATGTAAATTACCGAAAATCGAAAATTATTTAATTTCTAAGGTCATTGTAATTTCTGGACCTACGTCGAGGTGAAGTTAAATTTACAGAATGGATAGAGGCGAGATTTATTAATCTAATCGCTGAGGTAGTCGGTACATAGAATGATTGACGCTCAAGTGCTTCATATTAACTAGTACGATACTAGACTACTCAGCCTCAAGACCTATCATTCCTGTATTCCACATATATCAGAAGTTCTCCATTGTGAGAAACCACAGACCTGGTGACAAAATCAAATCAAGACTACTCGATAACAAAATAACAAATTTAATAAAAAAACAACTAAATTAAAATCCTAAATCAAATCATAAAATCATTGTACTGCTAGCTATCAAATGATACAAAAACGAATGAACAGTACCAATCAGTCCTTAAATACTGCAACAAGCTCGTCGCTATTGGTCGATGGGGTGACATCACAAAGAGGGAGGATCCGATCTGCATGTAATTACAATTCAGGATATTGATGATGCCACATCATAAATGGAATAAAAAATATGGTGATTTTAATTTATTATTTCGTGAATAAAAGAATAATTAAAAATAATTAAAAGAAAAAATATCCAATATTATATTCGCTTGAAAACACTCCAAATTCCACAAACGTTTATTTATCGTAAAAATTGACATCTGCTCCAATTAATTATAATATTTTAACAAGTATAATTTTGAAATCAGAAATCAGCATTAAATTCGGCGATACCATCCTTACATCAAAGAAATGTTTAATTCCAACTAATTATCCAAAAGTTTAAGTTTATATTTTGGCATCTAGTTGTCTGTTACTATAAAGATTACTGAAATGAATAAAGCTTTGCAGCAAACATAGACGAAAACAATTCCCTTGACCATTATTATAATCTTTTGAATAAGCTAAATCTATACACAGAGAAATGATATTACTTGCATACCAGACAAGTCTCTTCATGGGATTGTGTAACATGTGGGAATGAAAAGTTTCTTACGTAATTTTAGTTTACCATCTTATGCTTCTTGCTGACAAGAACTTTCCCATTTAATTACAGTGAAGTCCCTATTAATCCTAGTAATATTAATTTTACCGAATTTTAATAAAGCTCTTAGACTAAAAAGCCATTTCATTTGAATTTTCATTTAAATAAACGGAATATATTATTTTAAAATTAATTTACTGTTTGATTATCCCTTTTTATGCAATTGCCTGGTTATGTCTTTCTTAATCCTAGTTATTGCAGAGTTTAATCCCTTGCATGAAATATGAGGAACAAAAAATCTTGAGCTCTGAACTTACTGAATGTTATCCACAACTAAAACGCTGGAATATTATTTCTTTACTTGCTTACTTGTTATATAGATATTTTTTTTATTTGAATTGCAATAACAAAAACACAGTCTATGACATATTTTATTTGCTATAAGCCATATCCAAGCGTTTATGCATGGTTTTTTTTAAAAATTCAATACCTAATTTATTCATTTAAATTTTTGAAGCAGAAATTTTTCTATTTCTGCCTATAAAAAGATGAGGGATAAGTTGTTTTTCACTTAAACATTCATTTATTTTATAAATTCTATTTCAAACCAGTCATGACATGAAAGGCAATTTAGAACAATATGAGTAAAACTTGCAAATCAAATACAAAAGAAATTAAAATAATCCAAACAAGGAGTAACAGAAATGAAAATTAGGTCGTGAGAGATCAACGTCAATGATCTTTTTTCAGCATTCAGGACCGGAATGAGCCATGAAGGGTCCTAAAGGCAATATAAGTTTAAGGCCCTTCTTTTCCCTCATCAACTTCCCAAACTATTTTTTTTAACTTTCATTTAATCACTATGCAAGTATTTTAACGTAGGACTACGTCCCTCCCATTGGAGTCTCAGGAAGGAATTTTATTCATACGCCAGAACGCAGCAGAAAACGTTCTTTTGGAGATCCTCTATATCTGGTAACTATGCATGTTAAAACATAAATACTGTCTTATTTTAGAGATAAAGGGTAACAACAGAAGTTACAAAAAAAATTGAAAATCGGAATTGTAGTTCAGCGACTACTGAGTCGCAAATTTTGGCAAAAATACGCAGGAATTGGTGACGCCACACGCATGAGGTGCACGCGCACAATTGGCTGACGCTCTCTCTTGCCACGTTTTCGCGAGCGAGATTTCGTGATTGTGTTGAAAATTTTGTTCCCACAAATTTAATACAATAATGGCTCCAAATGTGAATTTACAAAGAAAGAAACGCCAACGAGATGTAGAGAAGTTAAGAAAAGAATTCTTGAAGCAGGAGAAGCAACAAAAGAAACAGCAGGAAAGGAAACTAAAGAAGCAGCAGGAGAGGGAACGAAAGAAACAGCAAAATAAGGAATGTTCGGCCTTACTTGCAAAAGAGAGATGTAAACGATATTATGAGAATAAGAAACAAAAGAAAATGGCCGCAGAGGCGGCGGCAGTAAAGTAGTCCTACGCCTTTAACATCAGCGGCTGTTTGAAAAAAGACAGCCTCCCGTCATTTTTTTATATAAAAAATATTAAGACAAAATGAGAAAACAAAACATTTAATTTGCTGGTCATCTTCAGAAGAGCTGGCTTCAGTACCTCTGAAATAAAAAAAAATGTGAGATTTAAAGTTGAAAATAATTTTAAGTAAAATGGTAAAAATGTTACCAAACTTTCTTGACGTAATCCAAATACTCTAATACAAAGTTGTCCACGACTCCTCAGTCGGTCTGGCCGCTGTAAGACAAACTAGAACACACTGATATGCAAGCGAATTTGAAACATGAAAAAAATCATCATCGGCCCTTTCAGCGTTAGTGGCGTTAATATCGAATTTTCTTAAGTTTTGGAGGTTTAATTCAATTATCTTTTACATTAGTATTTTAATTCGTTCCTTATTGTCCTAATTTTGATTCCTCGAAATCTACAGGGCTAATTATGAACTTAACGATGTTCTGAACATTATACTCACTGTATTTAATATATTTATATCAGATCATACATAAATGTGAACAGATTCCACTCTTTTGGATTAGATAGTTAGCGTTTATTAATATTTAGTTATCTTAACTATTCACACTTTGAGCGACACGAGGGTTATTTCGGGACAGTGCTCTTCATTTCATCTGTGGTCATATGACGGATGCAATACTTGAGCCAGGTGCCCAGTCTCTTAGTTTTCAAGCGACACCAGCATCAAAAAGCTTGACACTCGGCCTCGGGACTATTATCCACCATCTTTACTTTGAGCAATACGTGATTCTTTGGTGAAATGCGGTTTTGAGCCAGGAACCTTTAAGTTCCGCAGTATGAGACTACCTTCGGAGCACTTTTTTAAATTTTTAAACTTTTGATGAAGCATTCATATTTTTAATTAAAATGAGTTATAAAACTAAGAATTGCAATGCAATTTCATTGACTTTCAAAATATAGGCAATTTTTAGCAAATTTTTGTGAAAATTTGCACTTACGCAAACCTCCTATAACAAGTTCTATTGAATATATTTCATCCATTTTTGCACAGTATATATCTAACATGCTTATCTGTGTTATGAAAAACTCGGAATTTAAAAAAAATCATCGATTTTTTTCACTAAAAATTCATTAAAATAAATAAATATAGGCAGCGAGCTTATGTTTTAGTTCAAAACATAGTTAGAAACAAATAAAACATTTTAGCCAAATTTCATTTTAATATCTTAAAAATATTTTCCAAAATGATGTTTGTCACGAAGAGGAATATCGAAAAACACAATTCCTCAGAAAACGCTTTTAACCCTCTGAGCGTTTCACACGTATTTCTACGTCGACCTTGGACTATCCCATAAGCGTTAAACACGCATTTCAACGTGTGGTCAGCGACACGCCGAAAGCGGTCAGCCCGGCTAATTACGTCTCTTGTGAATTGTCTCTAAAGTGCGAAAAACGTATTTTTACGAATTTCTTCCCCCTTCCGTGGTTTGACATTTTGATTGATTAGCTGGGTAGGGTAGCGGTCGACACAATGAGTGCTGATAAGAATGTACTTACTGCAAATTAGAGATACCACAGGATCCAAGACCCCACACCCTTGGGGCATTTTAACGCTATCTGCATTGAGGTCTTCTTTCAGAAAGAAGGTCAGTTTTGGATTTTTTTTTCTAGTTGTGTGTGCCCGAATTTGGATTCTGTATAAGTTCGGTTTAATATTTGTCAGCCTGGATTGAAATTGTATTATGTTTCAAGTGTTTTCCCTGTAATACACTTATGTTATATAAGATTTTATTTCAATGCATCAATGTTTTAATGGAATTGTTAAGTAAAATAGATTTTGTTGCCCAATCTCTTTCAATACCCCATTCAAGCATAGAAAAATTTGAGAAGCCGGGGGTGACAAGAAAAGAGGGGGTTGTTTATTTCGTTATATAACATTGAATTGAAAAAAAATAACTAAGGTTTAGGTGTGATTTTTTAAAACTATAACAGTTTTTTTTCTAGATGAGTTTTCTATATTACACTACTTAGAATTTCTTTTAAATTCATCAAAATGAAATAAATTCCGAAAAAAAAACAATTATTTTTTCAGATAATTATTATTCAATTTATTTTTTGCTCACTTTGAACAAACATTGAAACACATGTTAAAGAAAAGGGATGAAAATTTTATTTTTTATGTTTTAAAATATTGTATTCTTGTTAGAGAAAATTTTGGTTTACATGGAAACGTAAAGAATAATATCAACTAAATTTATCGTTTGAGTGATCTTAACAGACTTTTAGTTATCTTAATAAGAGTCTGATAACATCTGCAGTTTAAGTTTATTTCAATAGTCAGTGAAAATGTTTATTTCTTTTTTAAAATGTAAGAACACAAAACCATTTCTAAGAAAATATCAATGCTTACTTCAATGATACTGTATTTATGCACTAGTTCCTTGAGCGTTATAGTTTTGCTGATATGCATTCTTCATTAAGTGATCAAATCTAAATGCCTGAATTGCATTGCTTTTGGTAGCTCTTATGCCAATTGCGAGCTGAATTTTAATAGATGCTATGAGACAAGAATCCACTAATATGTGTTACAAACCTATAATGCATCCCGACACGTTATTAACGAGTTTGAAGACAGTACTTCTAATAATAATAGTAGTCTCAGGCATTGAATTATTTCCAAACTCCACCGTCACATGCTAGACAGTGTGTTTTATCACAATATCTTGTGTGTGTGCTGTGATTTGTAAAGTATAATTCTTTTAAATAAAATTCTGATTTATATACAGGTTTTTATTTTCATTCTGAACTTTAATGGATAATAATGAGACTCTTATTTATTTTCCAAGCTGTATGATATATTTGAATTAGATCTATAATTTTATTTTTTAAGAAAAACAGTAAAGTGTCAGTTTTATGTTAGTGTAATGTCTTGGCCTAAGTGTGACCAAATAATTCAAGCTTAGGTTGGCCTAAGTACTTTTATTCACTACAGCAATAATTAAGAGATACTTCTCGCAGAGATCTACAAAGGAACAAACAAATCATAGTTCTAAAACGTCAAAGTTCCATGAGAAATTAGTCCAGGAAGACTAGCAATCATCGGATGGATAACTTCCACCGATCAACGTGATACCAAACCACGAGACTACCAAGAGTGCTCGCAAGTTCAAGAGCCGAGAGTTCGGGGATGCCGATTCCTCGGGGTTGTCTATCAAAGTCCGACTTCAGTCGGGACTTTCAATCCGCTGATCACACAGCTTTCTTCGGTACCCCGGAGCCTGAACTCGTTCGAGAGTCCTCCAAAGGAATTCAAATTCCAATCCCCCATTTTCTCTCCGTTCCTCAGTTTTTATTCACTTCTTCAGGGGGTGGATGAAGTGGTGAAGCCCCTCCTATCTTTCCCTTCACTGGATAATCGTACTCTGGTTGACCAACAACTCACCTTCCGAGTGGT
>BGPR01031340.1:3181-18105 GCA_013235015.1 Araneus ventricosus | reverse complement strand
GGCGCCGTGTTTGATTTATTTTTATCTTAAGTGTTGCATTTCTTTTTAATCTCAAGTGTGTATTTACGTTTTTAAACTTTTAAACTCCTGGTGTTTTTTCTATTAGACTCGGTGTTTGCGTGTTTTGACTTTTTGACCCTTGCTTTTTGGAAATAAACTTTAAATTTTTTTAAAAAAATACGGCTTTTGGTGTCATAGTATGTCTTAAAGTTTTGTGATTATGTGTTTTCGTTTTTAATTATACATACATTTGCATAAGTTTTATGATTTTATGTATTCTCTGTGGTCTACTTTTTGCTTTCTAAGGCATATTTTTTTATTTACTCATTGTGACTTTTGTTCTTTGTGTGTTTGTCAGCACTCTGTAAATGGAGTTTTCTCTGTAGTGTGCTTTTCTTTAAATAAATAAATCGTATAAACATTTGATCGAAGTCGTGTCATGAGAAGCACTGCAGTAGGTAGTCTTTCTATAAGGAATCTACCTAAAATCATTTCCCTGACTCATTTTTTTTGTCTTCACAACATGATAGCGCTTGATAATGATGTTTCGGATCCTGCTTTGCTGTATAATTCTGATTCGTTTCTGAGCACTCTACCCCATCCTGGAGTTAGTTCACAAGATATTGTAACCTCGCAATTTTTCTGGTTTTACTTTACGCAATATCCAATCTCGGAGGTACATTGTTTATTGATAGTCTCTGATTTTCGTGACCTCGTCTGTTAAAAAGGAGACTAGTGTAAATGGCTTCTATATAAAGCCTTGTCCCCACGGCCTGTGGCTTAACGAACCTCGAGGTTCGTACTTGTGGACTGTGGTCGGTGGAATTCCGACCACTCGCGCCGTTCCCACCCCCCGTGGCTTGTCAAATCTCTCGGCAGTGCTCGACTGAACGGATGCATTGACGCCGTCTGGCCACTCCCTCTTCCTTTGACGTGCGAGCTATTTACCTCCATAACGCGGGAAGCAACAGATGCACTTACAATCAAACAAGCCACTTCGATTCTTCCTGTCCCGACGACGAGGAATAAAGCTGCGTTCCTACGGCCTGTCTTTCCACG
Organism: Araneus ventricosus; assembly: GCA_013235015.1. Taxonomy (NCBI): domain Eukaryota; kingdom Metazoa; phylum Arthropoda; class Arachnida; order Araneae; family Araneidae; genus Araneus; species Araneus ventricosus. The sequence goes on along the minus strand of BGPR01031340.1, from coordinate 17,046 downwards.
AGCTTCATCAGCAGTTCGCGTTATTCCTCGTCGTCGGAACAGGAAGAATCGAAGTGGCTCGTGGGCTTGTAAGTGCATCTGTTGCTTCCCGCGTTATGGAGGTAAATAGCTCGCGCTCCAAAGGAAGAGGGAGTGGCCAGGCGGCGTCAGTGCGTCCGTTCACTCGAGCACTGCCGAGAGATTTGACAAGCCACGCGCCGTGGGAACAAGGCTTAACGCGAACCTCTGATGAAGCTCGTGGAAAGACAGGCCGTTGGAACGCAGCTTAAAGAGTCCTTACCCCAGTGTGTGGTCCCATATGCGTATGGTCCAGTCTGCACTGCAAGACAGAAAAACACGCGGGTGGTAGGGATTCCAGTGGACGTTGTAGACGATGTTGTTGTGGTCCTTGTAGGCATTGAGGTACTGGGCAGTGCACAGGTTGGAGCATTTGTGGATGAAGCCATTTTCTGTGCCGATCAGGAAAAGATCGCTGCAGTCGGGGTTAAACGAAATGGATGTACCACAGCCTGAAAATACATAAATGCATTCCTTTTTGAATGGCCACAAAAAATTGTGCTACTTTTGTATATGTCTTTCAGATTGGACTGTGTAACATTAAGGTGACCAAACGTCCTCATTTCGTAAGTTCCGTCCGCCCTCGAAAAATGTACTATAAATTATGTTACAAATGCTTTTATCATGTATTTATCGTATTGTAGTGTATTCTGTATTATTATTGCAATGAATAAAATCTTTCTTTAATTCACAATATAATTTTATCTTCAATTTATTTGGGCCCTCCTTTTCAATGGAAAAAGGTTGGTCTCCTTAGTAACAAAAATATATCTGTTTTTCACTCGCCATAAAATATTAAGCTGCTTTTGTATTCATCTATCTTTCAAACTAAACTACGTAAAAGTATAAAATTTGGGTTAGCTTTCAGATATACAAATGCTTGAATTTTGTTACAGACTTTTGCATCTATCGTAATTCTCAAAGCATCAGAAATTTTTCAAAAACTCTAGATTTTTTTTCAAAGCGAAGATATAAAAGAAATTTTGGTAAAAATTAAAAGTCTTCTTGACGAAGATGTCTTTTTAAACTCATAAAAATTTAAGCAAAATTTGATTTGTTTAATGAATAATTCTACTCAAACCTTAAATGGCTAAATCACGCGAACAAGTACTCAGTCCTTGAAAAGGCTTTTTCTTTTGAATCGCAGCTGCATGTTGGTATAATTGAAGCGACATCTTACCTGAATGGGGGGTTTACCAAATACTGATGGCATGTGCAAGTAAATAGTAAAGAGGAAATCTCACCGATAATTTCGGAGCCAACTTACTCATCGAATCCGTCTTCTTCTCGTCGGCAGTCCCCACGACAGTGTCATCCTCGCGTAAATTGATCACTTCGGAAGGAATGAGCTCGGACTGCAAAGAAGAATCAGGAAGGAGTTCTTCAGCTTGAAGATATTTAGTCAGTTTCTTCAGTAACTAATAATTTCGTTTCTGAATCCTTTAAGCATACGGGCTTTTTGAAATACGAGGATCGATCCAAAAAAAGCTTACAAAGGTAATAAAAAAATATTTATTAACATTAAACCGAAAATAAAAAAGGGAATTAAGAGGCATTATTGCCGATCACTTTTCCACGCAATCACCAAATCTATTTAGGCATTTATCTGAACACAGGGCCAACTTGTTTAACCCGCATTGGCAGAAATCACGTCCTGTCCATTGAGCCAGTTCTCGGCAACTGTTTTCCCTTCAGTTTCTGAAGATAACTTTGTTCCAGATGAGTGTCCCTTCAATTTCGGAAAAAGGAAATAATCATTGGGCCATCGTGAAGCTATCCGACACAAATGCTCTGGCATGTTGGATGATGGTGTCATCCTCCTGCATGACAATTCCCATACTTCTCGCAAAACTCAATAATTGCTGCGAAAGTTCAAGTGGGAAGTCTGGAGCCATCCCCCTACAGCCCAGATTCGTCACCCAACCAGGCTTCTAAACACTTATCTGGAACAAGGTTCTCTTCAGAAAGTGATGTGAAAACAGTTGCCGAGAACTGGCTCAATGGACGTGATTTCTGCAAAGTCGGGTTAAACAAGTCCTGTGTTCAGATAAATGCCTCAATAAATTTGGTGATTATGTGGAAAAGTGATCGGCAAGAATGTCTCTTAATTCCCTTTTGTATTTTCCGTCTAATGTTAATAAATAATTTTTTATTACCTTTGTAATCTTTTTTTGGATCCATCATCGTATTAAAAGTAAATATGTGCATACGTAGAAATGGAAAAGATTGAAATCTCGTGTTATCAGCGCGCCTCAGCTTTAGCTATTTTTTACTGGTCACTTTGAATCAGTAAAAACATTACCTGGATAAGAAGGCATAGGCCATTCCAATCTCATCCGTTAACTATACTGGTCTCTTCTAACTCCACTGTAATGGTATATTTTTACTATTCTATCATCATCCCATGTGTGATGGCAGATAAAATGTTGATGAGAAATTACAAGAACAGAAGCCCCACAGGCGATCGAAAAGGATGACAGATCTTCTCCTCGAATGAGATGAAAAGAAGAGACAGGGGGCAATTTACCGTTTCTTCCCCAAAACTACCGTTCAAAGAGGATATTTTCATGCTTCTTCCTTCCATAATTTAGAGGTAAAGTAGGACCGCTGTGCATTAATAAACTTGCAAAGATATGGTGACTGATTGACACCGATATGTGTAAGTTATTTTTATTCTGTCAGTTTTCATCGTGATAGAGGTTTGGGAACTTGACAGTAATAGAGGTTTTTCTATAAGACACCAATGTACCCCTTTTTCGCCTCACTCTTCGATACAAAACTACACTGAGCACTAACGTACATCTTTTCAAGTTGTATTTCAGTTTTGATAGAGGTTTGAGAACTTGACAGTAATAGAGGGTTTTCTGGGCCGCAATGCGCCTTTTCGCCTCCTCTTCGATACAAAACTACACTGAGCACTAACGTACGTCTTTTCAGTTGTATTTCGGTTGATAGGGTTTGAGAACTTGACAGTAATGGGGGGTTTCTATAAGACATAATGCCCCTTTTCCCCTCATCTTCGGTATTCTAAAACTACACGGAGCATAACGTACATCTTTTCAGTTGTGGTTTTGATAGAGGTTTGAGAACTTGACGGTAATAGGGTTTTCTATAAGATACCAATGCGCCTTTTTCGCCTCACTCTTCGCTACAAAACTACACGGAGCACTAACGTACATCTTTTCAAGTTGTATTTCAGTTTTGATAGAGGTTTGAGAACTTGACAGTAATAGAGGGTTTTCTATAAGACACCAATGCACCTTTTTCGCCTCACTCTTCGATGAAACTACACTGAGCACTAGCATTACATCTTTTCAAGTTGTATTTCAGTTTTGATAGAGGTTTGAACTTTGACGAGTAATAGGGGTTTTCTAACAAGACACCAATGCTTACCCCTCACTCTTTCGATACAAAACTACACGGAGCACTAGTACATCTTTTCAAAGTTAGCTTATTCAGTTTTTTGGTAATGATACGAGACATCTTCAAGTGAAGGCAAACATAGAGCGGAAAAGATTGCTGCTAGACTTAATTTCTCACCTTACAAAATGGTAAGTGTAGAAGGAAAACAAATTTAAAATATGATTCCTTAACTTGCAGGAGAATATCTAACGATTTCACATGTTGAAGATAACTCGATTTGACAAATGACAGAGAAAAATCACCTTTCTTAAAATATTTTAGTGATCCTATATTAAAATAGACCACCTTACTTATTTAGAAGAAGATATAACTAATTTCTTTTCCCAAAAAAAGAAACAATTACGAATAGTATTTTTTATAAGCTTTACAGAAACAGATAGAAATGTTTTTTTATTATTGCTCTTATTCATATTTTAGAGAATGCTCCTGCCATCCAGAATAAAACTGACCTCAAGAATGCTACTTCTCAAAGCCCATCACGATTATTACAATTAAGCAAAAAAAGAGAGAAACAAAGCTTAGCATGTATTAAAGTAATGTTAAATCCATACTTTAGAAATATTACTATGTTGATAAGGAATAATCGATATAAAATCATTATCATTTGAAAAGCCATATAGACTAAACATTTTCCGAGTGTTTGCTTATAATTATTAAATCTTAAGAACCACAAGGGACATAATTTATGGTTTATTGGTATAAAAAGATCTGATAAACAGTCAACGTTACTCATATAATTTCAATTTGGTTGCGTTGCTAGAACGCTTTTTTGTAGCATTGTCGAGGATTCGATTAATATACTACGATGATCTTCTACTCGATCAAGTTGGTTGTTCAATGAAAACAGAGCACAGTTAGTTGAATAGGAAATTAACTGGTTGGCCCGTGCGCCGTACCGTACGTGCATCGAAGTATCACAATTTTAAAATTTTAAACTGAAACAAAGTCATTCACAGACGTTGTAATTCGATACAAAAACTACGTGAAACCCATAAACTTTTCAACTGTCCTTTAGGTTCTCGACTGAATTAAATGAGAGCGCATTTCCAAATAGAGAAGGTGGCATCTAATTAGATGGTTAAAACAAATAGTTGCAGACCAGCTTGCAAAACGCTTCTAAAAAATATGGCGACCTCCACCAGCATTAGCTTCAAGAATACTAGAACATCCTCCACGAAGCACGATCAATCAAAATAGGAACATGAATGGACCACTGTGAAAGAACTGGCAGACCAGTAGTCTTTAACATCTTTCGGGTCTCTAACAAACCCAGCCTTGCCAAGAATTTTTTGCAACAGGGCATGGCTCATTCAAATCACCTGAAAAGGTTTAAACTCCTAACTGCTAGATCTCTGTGCCTGTGGGGAAATAGGACGCCCTTCCATTTTGCGACGTCCTTGTGACCTAACATCTTCATACCACTTCTAAAACCAAGAAGATTGCATTTAACATCTATTTGGTGGCCAAAATCTACGGCGATATCTAATAGAACATGAAGACCTCATTAAATTCCAATATGACCAAAACAATGTTACGAATTATGACTCTTCCTCGGACTAAAAAACAGTCCCCTCCTCAACAAGATCCCAATCGTCCTTGAATTCACGAGTTTAAATTTTACTACGAGTTTATGACTACTCACGAGTTTCATTGTATTTTCTTAGGTCTGCGAAAGGCAAGATACATTACATAATCAAACAATCAATATAAAAATGTAAATAGTTTAAAGTAAACTGTATAACAACCTCAAGGTTTGCCAGGAGGATGCTACTGTAAATCGTCCCATGTAATTTTTTGCTTATTGGAATCAATAAAGATTCTTCTACGCACACCCATCCAAACTACAAGCCGGAGATGTCTAGAGTCAGGGGGGTGTCGTAGAGTAAAGTAAAGTTAGGGAGTTAACAACTCCCTCAGTTACGAAAACGATACGATTCGAACCGCTTACCTTCTCGCTGAGGTTATCGGAGTGCATTTGACTGAAACACAATTACCCAGGCAACTGAAACGCTATGAATACAATACTATAAATGATTTAAAATGAATGAAAAATTCGTTGCTTAACCTTCCAGCGGGCGCGCCTGCGCAACTTTTACGACATATCGTGCATCGTATTACATAAATATACTCTGTAGTTTTACAAAAATGAATGCATCTTTTATTTATGTTCTCTGTATTTATTAGCTTAATAGTAAACAAAGATTTTATAAATAAAAATTGCACTTAAATTCATAAAAGAACGATATAAATATCTAATACGATGCACAACGCAAGTATCTTTTACATACGCGCGCCCGCTGGAATGTTAACAAACAACACCTATCTAATTTTGCAAAGTGCGGCAGCATGTTCCTTTCAGAAGTGAAAAAATCAGAAATATTCGTTATTGGTTGTAAAAAAATTAATTTTTTTCCCCTTCCTCTTTGGAACTTTGAAAAACTGTGGTAGGTGGCGCTACTTGTCAAGCGACAGATTAGTATTTGCATACGAAAAGAATTGTGATGTGTTGATGGACCTGTCTTTCGCTTGCATAATTCGTTTTACAATCATAAAGATTTTCAGAAAAATGAATTATGTATCGTTAAAGAATAAATAAGGCAAAAACGAAATGAGACAACTACGATTTAAATCCGAGAAGAACTTACTTTTGCAAGCAACCAATTTATGACCCGACAGTCAGCTGATATGGAACAGAAGTTGTGCTGTCCGTCGATATTGTCGGGCAGCCACTTTACCTGCAAGAACGGACGAAACGTACCTTTAAACATAACAAAAACTTTCCTTGCAGAAGATTGTGATATGAAAACGAAAGCAAAACGTAAAATACATTCTATACTGGGAATGCGTGCGTACACTGTTTCTCAGCCTTATCACAATTTACAAACATGCGTTTATTTTATGTATTTATTTCATGTTGCTTTGAATATATTTTATTTCAAAGGACGTTTTTAAATTCACTCTGTAGTAGTTTCACAACTTGTATTATTCATCAATTTTTTTTGCATTAATTCAGGGTAAATTATGTTTTGATGTTTGAGAAGTATTCATTTTCAGTAGATTAAATTTCCCAAAAAACTGTGCGAAACAGAAACATCTTTCCCAAAAACTGTGCGAAACATTGTACCTGAAACAGAAACATCTTTCCCAAAAACTGTGCGAAACAAAAACATCTTTCCCAAAAACTGTGCGGAACAGAAACATCTTTCCCAAAAACTGCGCGAAACAGAAACACCTTCCCAAAAACTGTGCGAAACAGAAACATCTTTATGATGTAAAATTTAGAAAAGATAAGTGGACAAGAAAGTCTTGCCTTCTTCGTATGCAACATGATGCGGTGTAAAGTAAACAGCCCATTTAGAGGTTGTTTCAGAAGGCATTTATGTAAATTCTGCTGTAATTTAACAGGTGAGACGTACGACTACCCACGACGAACCCTGCTGTTGAGAATGGAATTTTATTTGTGTTTCCAGACATCGGTCGACTTCTGAAGATGGACACTGGCTGTAAAATGACCGGATGTGGTTGGGGACTCCCTGCAAAAGTGTGAGTGGGAATTCGGGGGGATTTGAGACTTTTCTCCCCTTTATAAACTGGGACTGGACGGCGAGACAGCAGATAATTCTGAGAGACAGAGCTGGCAAGTTGTACAACCGAGAATGAAGTCCAAACCGGACATTTGAGCTCCGTTGAACTGTGAACAGTGAATGAGACGCCCCCGCATGGGTTCTGTAATAGCCTTATTTAATCCAGATTTGTAAAATTATTCATTAAATGGTAGTTCACTTGTGTATTGCAAATAAATATTTTTATAATCTTAGCTGTGGGTATCTGTGCAGTCTAAACTGAGCCCCAGAACAACACACAGGAAAATGTCTGGGTTTTTTTACAGAAAGCCACTCCATATCCCCGCAGATGTTTAGTATAATCTTTAGAATTAGCAGTGCATGGAATGGAGACACAATCTTAATAAATAGCAGTGGTCTTGCAGAACTTCCCAGGTGTCTTTCATAAATCTGTATAAAAATACGCTATCTGAGTGCAATGTATGCTTATAAAACTGTTTAGAAACTTACTATTTTCATAAAAATGGCTACAAAAAAGCGTCTGTTTGAAAAATGACACAATTGAAATCAACGAAACATGCGATAAAGCTGCGAATAATGAAAAAGTAGAGAAAAACATTAAAAAAATTACGCAAAAGAAATTTGCATTACAAAACACCATAAAACACTAGAAATGCAGAAAAAACCCCTCTGATATAAAAATGGCTTCTCTGTCTACATAAAAATACATAACATATAAAATAATAATAGTTTGAGATATAAATAATAAAAACATGAATAAATATAATATCGACAATACAATAAAGATCAATAATAAATAAGATAATAATAATATAAAATAAAAGATAATTAGAAATAATGTTAATAATACAGGGTTCCCACTTATATCCGTTACACCCTCCCTTAATTTCTAAACGGTTACAGCTTAGGCCATAAAGTTGGTGTCTAGGTATGCGCTACTCAATGAGACAACTTACAACGCCATCTATCGGTAAATTTTGGAATTAGCTGTCCTAACTCGTAAACGGTGAAAGATACGAGAAAAAAGTCAATTAGAAAGTTGTAGAGCACTCTCCATTTAGTACGAAAAGATATAATTAGAAAATGCGTTTTCTACCTGGTTTACAATATCGTTATGTTCCAACTTCTTGGTTTTGTTGATAGCGATCGGGGCAGTGACGTTCCTCCTCAGGTCGTAAACTGCGACCGTGCCGTCGGCAAATCCTATGGCGAGCAGGTAGGAGCGTTCCCTGTTGAACTCCACGCAGTAGACTCCCGATTTGCAGGGGATCACTTTTTCGGGGTAGGAGGGACACTTCAGGCTGTACACGCAGACGCATCCCTGCTGATGCTGCTTCGTGACGTCGTCTAGGAGAGAGCAAATAAGACATTTTGTGATGCAGTGCATGACGGGACATCGGCTTAAGAATCGGATAACTGACCGTATTTCATCGGCAGACGCTCATGCTTTAAACATTTTAACCTCACACCACGTAGCGTTAGACTGTCGCCGTGGATAGCAAATTCATACTCTGCACAAATAATGGCTCAGGCCTGTTGTGCCCATATCCTCACAAGTGAAAAATTGAAATGGTATTGATGAACGGACCTTTACTCAAGTAGATTGCGAGAAAAAAATGAAGGCACGGACACTCACATGTACCGAAGGCGACGGCAAACAGGCATCGGATAGAAGTTGTTCCAACTCATTCCTGTGACCGGTGCCTTTCATGGGTTGGTAACTGAACTTCCAGTAGTGCCAGGAGGGAGCCAGAGACCTTTGTCCTTGAACTCGTCGCTTGGTGTGTGAAACTGAAATCTGGAAGAATTAAAAACACGAGTTATAACTGTCGATAAAAATAACAAATGAGTTTTCGGAAAGGAATAAAGCGTACGCAAAGGCATCGCAGAAAAAAATAAACAACGCGTGCAATCATACTTTGTGCTAAAGCGGTAAAGAAATGTTCCATACAGCGAAAGCTTGTCCTGAAAAGCGTTGGAAACCTTTCGTCGGCATTGAGGTAAAGGTGTCACAAGGTTCCATGACGGTGAACTTTTCGGCAAGGTAGTCGAAAGTTCCTAGTCAACAAGAAACAAGGTTTTTTCTATAGTTGTCCAGTAAGATTTCCCCAAGTTTTTTATTACAAGACTTGTTTTTAGGTTTTCCTCAAGCTTGTCCGGCCTTCAAAAGTTTGTTTTAAAAGTCTTTGTTAAGATCCCTGCCTTCAAGAGGACAAAATAGCTCCCCTTCCCCTCCCTCCAGCTTGTAATCTTACATGAGTCCAACCCCTTTTTTCAACCTCTTCAAGCTCAAAAAAAGAGGTCAAACCCTTTCTCTTTCACCCCCCCTTCATAAGCCAAACCATAGGGCCCCCACTTTTATCTCCCTCTTCTGACGTCATCTGAATGTCAATTAATTGGAAATCTTAATTATTAATTTCAGTTAGTTTGATTAATCTAATTTTTAATTGAACTTACTTGTACGATTAGATTGATTGTGACAAAACTTCAAATTCCTCTCAGGCGCGGATCGAACTCGCGTTCCTAGAGGTGGAAGGCAAAGCAGTAACCACTATACGGATTGAGGCCTACGCACGGTAAGCGCAGTGGTTAATAAAAAAAGCTTTTCTTACGTCAATTTTGCGGAGATTGTTTCCGAAACGGTTTACGCGAATGCTTCAGATCTTGTTGTTCAAACCTTGCTGGTAGGTAGTTCATAAAAAGCTTTCCTCATGTAAACCTTGCGGCAATGGTTTCCGAAATGGTTTTGCGGAAATGCTTTTAGCTGACAACCTATATGGAAAGTGAAATGGCAACCTTGCACGCAAGCCTTCTTTGCTATCTGGGATCTGCTACAGATAAACTCCTGAGCGTTTTCTTTATATCATCATTGCTCCTGATGCTCTATGATTCTCCTTCTCCACCTTTTGCGAAGCATGTTCAGCTTAGTTATGCTAAAGCTTTGAAGTTTTTAAAGCTGCACAGAGTTATTAAACTGTTGGTCCGGATGGACCAACGTCTAGAGAAGGCAGTCCCCACTGCATACTTCCGCATCACTTAGGCTTGGAAGCGGGATGGCAGCTCCTTGATCATCGTATGCACTATGTTCGTCCAGGGGGCTATCGGCAGCAGACCCCGACAAGACCAGAATTCTATAATTTTAGTTCTAAAATAACTTCAGCTGTTTTTTTTCTAAATCTTCCTTCTAAAAAAGTCGCAACATTTCTTTCTGGCTTTTGACAGGCTCGAAAATATTCCCACTTTTGTAGTCATTCCACTCGTATTTGCAACATTGACGCGGTCCAAAATATGTTTTTGCTAGTTATATCATTGTGCTTTTTATTAAATTATCGAAAATATTGTAGTGCTCTTTACGATTCTTATTGTCAGGTGAGTAAAGTCAAAGTGTTTTGGTTTTGGTTTACATAAGCCATGAGGTTTGACATCCATCACGACAATATAATTTTTTTTATATCTCTGCAGCCCCCCCGACAGAAATCCTGGTTTCGACCCAAGATAGCCCACGTGTAGAAGCCCTTCGAAACGGGACGATACCTTAAATCAAAATAAGGTACGTGTCTACGTGCAGAGAACTTTTTTTTGAGAAAGAGGAAATGGTTGAAATCTAGAAGTTGGTACACACTCTTAAAATGGCGCCAAGTTGCCAAAGCTAATACGGGTAATACCCGCGTATAGCTTTGGCGACTTGGCTCCAGTGAAATGCAGCGGTCAACGTCTTGCTTTGGCGATTTGAGAGTGTTTTAAGAGTGTGTACAAACTTCTAGACTTCAACCGAGGAAATTTTTATGCGACACTTATGTTTTCAGTTACAATGTAGTATAAAACTGTGAATTCAAATGCCATTTTAACACATTGTATGCGATATGCGAATTAGATGCAAGCTCAGGTAAAAATAAAAAAAGACAAACCGTAACTGTGTCTAGACAACGTATATATGTAACAGAAACAGTGAAAGTGTTTTGAAGATATCTATTAGTATGCCAACTTCCCAAAACTGGTACGCATGTCGAATTCCCGAATTAAAATTTTGATCTTTGGTAATTCGTAAAAGAACGTATTTTTTACTTTTAACGCTTCCAAAGTGTTAATGGACTTTTTTTTATTTGCAAAATGGACCATATTCGGTCAAAATTTAGTAAAAATTGACGTTTACGCCAAACATCCTATAACAAATTCTAAAAAATATATTTCACTTTTTGTTTGAATAATATATATTCGTTACACACTTGCCTTCGTTGTGAAGCAGAATCTCTTCAGTACCTCTTAAAGTTACTGAGATGTGCCAAAGTTTGTATACACAACAGGATTTTACAAATAATATATCACCTTTTCAAATAAAAATAGCTCTAAAATAAATAATTATACACTTATAAGTATATTTGAGGTTCAGAACATTCCTATAGATATTCAGAACACTGTCGTAAAATTTTATTTGAATATCTTTTTAAGAAGTGAGACTTTTCATAATCCAAAGAAATGAAATAGCAGTTTTCCAGAAAGCGCACATAAAGATTTTAAAGCTCTACACACACATAAATATTATATATATATATTACCGCCTTAAAATTAACCGTATTTATGAATCAAGCCTTCCTTGACTTCATTTTTAATTAATTTTGATTTCCTTTTAGCTTTTAATATTTTCCTTGATAGTTTTGTTTCTGGTTGTACTTGTCGCCTTGATTTCTTAATTTTATAAAAATCAATATCTATGTAGTTATTTTTTATCATTTCTGGTTCAAATTTTATATTAAAAAGTTAAATACAGGTATCAGCCCCATATCGCATGTGTTCAATAACAAAACTGCTAAGTACCCAATAACAGTTTTTGGAGTTGAACGAAATTTTATTTAGATAAAATATTGCATGGAACATAATTAAATAGAGAAACAGTTGCCAAATACGTCTAACTCATTCGCATTGTTTAAGAGTAAAGAAACAGCTATTTAGATTCATTGTTTACAATTCTATAGTTTAGTTCCGCTTTCAAAAATTTAACTTCTGGTTTATAATTTGGGTCATAAATTTACTTCTAACTACCGTAGAAACAAAAGTAAAAGATTTTTACAATCCTAAATGTGTGGACTTTAATAAATAAACATAAATTCGAAACTTTTCACGAAAATGGCGATTTTTGTGTAGGCACTCTATCTTGAAACTTCTAATCTCGAAGTCCTTTTTCTGTCATCCTATTTAATTCGTCATATAAAAAATCATGTATAAAATAGTCAAGGGCATAGCAACTCACCAATATTAACATCCGATAGTAAATTTTGATCAATCATTCGTTCGCAGAAACGAAAAAATCTCCTCTGACTTTCGGGATTCTGCACCTACAAGAAAAGAGTTGAGGAAATTTGATAAAATTTTACAAATGCAAGCGACGATTTACTGATCTGTTTCATTAAACGACCCAGTCAGTACCTGCTGTCCTTTCCTAACACTTTTCCTAACAGATTTGCTGGAATTCTCGTCACCGTCATGTTTCCCACGGGCCTGCAAATAAAACCTGCTTTAAAAGTCAGAAAAGAGATCTTCCAATAAATATTGTTTAGCAACGGATGCGCTTTTGCGCATGCACCGGGCGGAGTTATTTTCACCAAAATAGGGGGAGAGTGAAGAATGGAAGGGTGATGTTTACGTTTTACTGAGCGTGATCTAACAAAGAACTCCGGATATGCGCTCATGTGTCTCATTGCCTGACACCTCTTTCCGGTATAGAATCGTCCAAAAAGTGGTTGTCTCGGAATCCGTTCCTGAACAGTAAGTCACAAAAAAATTTAAATTCAAATCTGCTTAATTTATTTGAAAATACAGGGTGATCCGGAACTCCACTGACAAACTTACAAAGGTGTTCGCACACGTCAAGACGAGAAACTTTTCCTATAAAGTATGGGGTAGCAAACGAAAAGGGATGACCGATGCGGAGGGCTCATTGACAGTGTATTATGAGAAAAAAAGAATATACTAGATAAATAATACAAAAAACAAGGTTAAAGGAATAGAAATTCACAGTAGCACAATAGCATTACGCTAAGAGTGCATAGTTTTCGGACAACAAATCCTTTGAACACTTACTTTAACCCTTTTTTGGTCGGCGTCGCATGTCATACGTTCGGCTCTTTTGTGCCCGTACGCTATTTAAATTAAGTCAAGGTAACAATTAATTTTAAATACAAAAATCACCTGGACACGCTTTAGTGTCCCAAGTATCCTTTAACATCTTAACCTTTAGCTGCTGTGTGCGGTCTCAGAGACCGCACAACATTTTCTAATCGTCGTTTTCACCCCTAAAAATGGAAAATGATCACTACCCTTCCTATTACCTTCCTAAACCTGGTAGCCAGGGTCACATATCCAGTTCCTCACCTCTAGCATAATTAATTTTTTAGTTACCTCGTGTTTACTTTTTAAGGTGTCTGGGAGACCGCTCACAGCAGATGCGTAACAATTTTTGTGAGTGATAGATGTAATTTATCGGATGCTCGTTTTTCTTAAAATTGATAAATGTGGCTTCCAATTTTACAAGAAAATGTCCCATATACGTCAATCAAAAAGAAACCGAAGATGTTTTTAATGATTTTTCTGATTTAGAATGCTCTGATTCTGAAGAGAAGTGAGAGCAAATGCAAAACAGAATCTGAGCTTTCTGGGCAGGCGATAAGATTATAGACTTATACAATTTGACAAAAATAGGTGCAGATGAATTTTACAAGAAAATGTCTCATATACGTCACTCAAAATAGAAATCGAAGATCTTTTTAATAATTTTTCTGATTTAGAATGCTCTGATTCTGAAGA
>BGPR01031339.1:0-18105 GCA_013235015.1 Araneus ventricosus | reverse complement strand
TTCATTATTTTTTTTAATTGGTGCGAGCGTCTACTCTCATTATCAAGGGTTTCCTCCCCACCACCCACCATTTTTAACGAAATCAAAAGCATTCTCACAATACTTCTTTTTCTTACAAATTTCGTTCGAAAATGGAGGGTGACAGGAGGATGACGAAAATTTATGACATATCTAGACGTCATAAGCTTTCAAATGAAAAATAAATTTCGAAATCGGTTGAGTGGTTGAGGCTGGCGAACTCGTGTGAAGGTTTTTTAGGCAATTATTACGTGCGGAAATACTAAGCTCAACCAGCCGTGATTTCGCCTTTATTGTGAGGTCAGAATCTATATATATTATCAAGAATTTCCCCACCACCCACCATTTTTTTAACGAAATCGAAAAACATTTCTCCTACCAATACGTCTGACTTTTTTCTTACAATTTCGTTTCGAAAATGGGAGAAGGAAGTGGAAGGATGACAAAATTTGCAGCATATCTAGACGTCTGAAGCTTTCCAAATGAAAAAATAAAATGTCAGAAATCGGTTGAGTGTTGAGGCTGGCGGACTGGTAGAAGTTTTCCACCAAATTTTTTAAAACGCAAAATCCCCAGCCCCAGCCACACCCCATAATTTCGACAGTATAAGTGAAATGTTATGAACTCTAGATATGTTATCAAAAGTCGCCTGCCCCCCAACACCCTATATTTTGAACAGAACAGAAAAACCTATAGAACATATGGTGGAAAAGTGTTTTCGATTTCGTTCGAAATGGGGCCAATGATGTGCTGAGCGACCATGATAAACATATCAAACCTTTCATTAAAAACAATTGTCGAAAATCCATCGGGTTGTTGGGGCTGGGAGTATTTCTACAAGGTTTTTCAGATCATAATCCATGCCCAGGAGAATAAATAACTAAACTGAATGCCCCAACAATGTGTATTAAAACACATTGCAGATCGATCACTCTGCATCGTCATCAAACTTGTATACAGCAACAGAATGCCGTTACAAGATAACAAAATTCAAAGTTTTCTACAGACAAAAAGTTTGTCTTATGCATCAATGAATAATCATTTATGTTGCAAATCCATACCCCAAGGAGAATAAAATAACTATGCTAACACTGCGCATTAACACTCATTACGCAATCCCTCTGCATCGTCATCAAACATGCAGCAACAACGCTTCTAAGATAAGCAAAATTCAAAGTTTCTGCAGACAAAATTTTGCCTTGTAAATCAATGAATAATCATTTGGTACCAAATCCGTCCCCCCAGGAGGAATAAAACAACTATACCCCGACAATGTGCATTAAAACTCATTACGCAATCACTCTGCATCGTCATCAAACTTGTATGCAGCAGCAGCAGTCGAGAATAAAATAACTAAACTGTGAATGATAACACTGTGCATTAAAACTCATTACGCAATCACTCTGCATCGTCACGAAACTTGTATACAGCAACAGAATGCCGTTACAAGATAACAAAATTCAAAAGTTTCTGGAACTAAAAAGAGTTTGTCTTCAATGAATAATCATTTATGTTGCAAATCCATACCCCAAGGAGAATAAAATAACTATGCTAACACTGCGCATTAACACTCATTACGCAATCCCTCTGCATCGTCATCAAACTTGTATGCAGCAACAACATGTCACTACAAGATAACAAAATTCAAAGTTTCTGCAGACAAAAATTTTGCCTTATGCATCAATGAATAATCATTTATGTTCAAATCAAGTCCCCAGGAGAATATATGCAGACAATGTGCATTAAAACTCATTACGCAATCACTCTGCATCATCAAACTGGCAATACATGGCAGCAGTCGAGAATAAAATAAACTGTGAATGATAACACTGTGCATTAAAACTCATTGCATAATCACTCTGCATCGTCACGAAACTTGTATACAAGCAACAGAATGCCAATTTAGAATAACAAAATTCAAGGTCTACAAGACAAAAAGTTTGTCTTATGCATCAATGAATAATCATTTATGTTACCGTCATACCCCAAAGGAGGAATAAAAAATAACTACATACTAACACTGCGCATTAACACTCATTACGCAATCCCTCTGCATCGTCATCAAACTTGTATACGCTTGAAAGCAACATGTCACTACAGATAACAAATTGAAAGTTTCTGCAGACAAAAGTACATAGCCATCGACAAAGATAATCATTTATGTTGCAAATCACTTTAGGAGAATAAAATAACTATGCGAACAATGTGCATTAAAACTCATTACGCAATCACTCTGCATCGTCATCAAACTTGTATGCAGCAGCAGCAGTCGAGAATAAAATAACTAAACTGTGAATGATAACACTGTGCATTAAAACTCATTACGGAATCACTCTGCATCGTCATCAAACTTGTATACAGCAACAGAATGCCGTTACAAGATAACAAAATTCAAAGTTTTCTACAGACAAAAAGTTTGTCTTATGCATCAATGAATAATCATTTATGTTGCAAATCCATACTCCAAGGAGAATAAAATAGCATTACTAACTTGCGTGCTCATTACGCAATCACTCTGCATCGTCATCAAACTTGTATGCAGCAACAACATGTCACTACAAGATAACAAAATTCAAAGTTTCTGCAGACAAAAATTTTGCCTTATGCATCAATGAATAATCATTTATGTTGCAAATCCGTCCCCCAGGAGAATAAAATAACTATGCGAACAATGTGCATTAAAACTCATTACGCAATCACTCTGCATCGTCATCAAACTTGTATGCAGCAGCAGCAGTCGAGAATAAAATAACTAAACTGTGAATGATAACACTGTGCATTAAAACTCATTACGGAATCACTCTGCATCGTCATCAGAAAAAAAGCAGCAATACTGTTGACAGAATGCCGTTACAAGATAAGCAAAATTCAAAAGTTTTCAGACAAAAAGTTTGTCTTATGCATCAATGAATAATCATTTATATTTGCAAATCCAGCATACCCAAGAATAAAAAATAACAACACTGCATTAACACTCATTACGCAATCCCTCTGCATCGTCATCAAACTTGTATGCAGCAACAACATGTCACTACAAGATAACAAAATTCAAAGTTTCTGCAGACAAAAATTTTGCCTTATGCATCAATGAATAATCATTTATGTTGCAAATCCGTCCCCCAGGAGAATAAAATAACTATGCGAACAATGTGCATTAAAACTCATTACGCAATCACTCTGCATCGTCCATCAAACAGCATGCAGCAGCGATCGAAATAAAATAATAAACTGTAGACAATGCTTACTGTGCATTAAACTCATTACGGAATCACTCTGCATCGTCATCAAACTTGTATACAGCAACAGAATGCCGTTACAAGATAACAAAATTCAAAGTTTTCTACAGACAAAAGCATGCTTGTTCATCAATGAATAATCATTTATGTTGCAAATCCATACCCCAAGGAGAATAAAATAACTATGCGAACAATGTGCATTAAAACTCATTACGCAATCACTCTGCATCGTCATCAAACTTGTATGCAGCAACAACATGTCACTACAAGACCTTAAAATTCAAAGTTTCTGCAGACAAAATTTTTTTGCCTTGCCATCCATGAATAATCATTTATGTTGCAAAATCCGTCCCCAGGTTTGAAATAAAATCTTCTTGAGTGTGTGCATTAAAACTCATTACGCAATCACTCTGCATCGTCATCAAACTTGTATGCAGCAGCAGCAGTCGAGAATAAAATAACTAAACTGTGAATGATAACACTGTGCATTAGACTCATTATATGCCATCGTCATCAAACTTGTATGTAACCAGAATGCCGTTACAAGATAACAAAATTCAAAGTTTTCTACAGACAAAAAAGTTTATGCTTATGCATCAATGAATAATCATTTATATTTAAATCCATACCCCCAAAGAAATGCGAAATCCGTCGGCTGGTTGGAGCTGGGGTATTTCCACAACGTTTAATAATTTGGTAAAAACCTTCACCGAGTTCGCCAGCCTCAATCACTCAACCAATTTCGACAATTGTTTTTCATATGAAAGATTATGACTTCTAGATATGTCATCAAGGGTCGCGTATCCCACAACACCCTCCATTTTCGAACGAAATCGAGAAACGTTTTCTCCACCGTACATTCTCTCCCAATGGGAAAAAAACATTCAGACAATTCGTAAGCCACAACTACCAGACAGATTTCGAAAATTTTTGTTTCATATTCAAGATTATTATATATAGATACATCATCAAGGGTCGTCTGCCACCGGCATCCTCATTTTTGAGAGATATTGTAAAATAAACGGAATATATTACAGGAAATAACGAAGAGTTATTTGCAAAATAGTATGGAGTTCATGAGCCTCAAAAAACTGGACTTATTTCGCTATTATATTACGTCACCTCTTTAAAATACCTAACGATTCAGAATGCTTTGTTTTATTTTCGCAAGTTTAAAATAATATTTTTCATTTGTATACAATTCTGTTGCATATCTCATTGCAATTTAATTTAGTTTTAATAGCAGACGATTTTTTAAGACATCTCTATAATTTAATTTTACTAGCAGACGATTTTGTTACGACATATCTGTAAATATTATCTTTTTTCCAGTTAAAATTTAATTCAGAATAAATAGCAAACGATTTCGTTTCTTTTCTAAATTTATTTTTATTAGATTGACAACAGGAAAATTTGCTGTTGTTCAAAAACTGTTTTGGAATGCAGTGTTGTTAAATGAGAAAATGAAGTTATTTTTGGAATGAATGTTTTAATTTTGAGATGGAGTGTCAAACTTATTTTAAAATACCAATTAGAGATGATGGAAACTGTTTATTTAGGGCGATATCATTCTGTATTTATGGATCTGAAGAATTTCATGCGAAATTTCGTGAGAATGTTACACAGAACATTGCAACTAGATGAGTTTTATTGAAAGATTTTACAATTTTAAAGGAATCTGTCGTCTACAAAGAATATGAAAAAAACAGTTTAATATCTCCATCTAGTGTAATGGTCTAAATCTGGATTATTAACCTATCTTTATTTTTAATACATTTTATTACGTAAACTCTCTGCAAATATTGCCAATATAATTTAACTAATTATTTGTTTAAAAATTGTTAGAAGCGTTTTAAAATATGGGTCAATTTTTATTTACGAAACTTATTTTTCATCATTTTTTTAGATATTAAGTAAAATAGCTTAGAATTAAAGAAAAAGCAAAAATTCAACCGAAACTTCCACTGTTTTAATCAAAGATCTCCACTTTTACAGAAAAAGTATTTTCAATTAGTAATAATAGCAGGTATTCTCTAAAGTGCCTTAGGAAACCATGCAACGTATCAAATGAAAGAGTATAGGGGCAGTTGGGGTGAGTGGGGACGAATTTGGCTGACTCTGTCATTTTTTCTCTTTAAAAGGATAGTATGTGATGGAAAAAAGGTCTATATTTTTTGTGAGTGCATAAACATATTCTGCAGGGATAATTAAACAATGCCTCCTTCTAAAAATAATTTATTAATTAATCAACCTCAATTGTAGGAACATTCATATTTTACCCCGAAGTGTTCCCAATTACCCCAGGGACTATAGGGTAATTGGGAACACGTATTTAGCCTTGTAATCACGGTAACGAATAGATTTAAAGAGAATATATTTGAAAAGGTTACAACTTACTGTATATTGCCTAAAAATGCATTTTACTGCTTTTTGCCGATAATCACAAAATACAGTTTGAATGCTTTTCAGCAAAAATATCTTGAATTTCATGGAATATCACACATAAACTATAATAACTATTTAATATCCTTAGTTTGGTGTAATTTATAATCATTTTAACTCAATTTTTGTCGGAAAAAGTTTGGAAATGAATTTTTATAGAAACGAAAATAACTGAATGTTATGAAACACTAGAAGGAAATAGGTAAAATTTAAAAATCACACTTAAAACTTAGTAGAATCAAAAAGTTTAATTTAGTAGTAGAAAGTTGATTTTCCACTTGAAATCAAAAGTTCTATTCGCTGTTCTACTAATTTTTCTTTGACATTCACACTACTTTCCTACAATTTACTTCAAAGATACTATCGGAGAGTATAGCTTTTAATTGACTCTCGAAAATGAGAAACTGGTCACAGAAACAAATGTTAATTTAGCCAAATTGGTGGTTCTCAAACATGTCATATCATATTCACGACCATCAACTTCTTGAATCCTGTAGACGTACGAATAATGTGCCTTCATTTTGGTACCACCAACGCTATCGATCAAAACAAACAAATTTGTTGAAAAATCAACCATGAATGATTCCAGATAAATTACTTCCTACATCTCCGCAGGTTCCATTTCTTGTTGAAAAGAGGTAAAATCCTCATCTTCAGATTCCTCCACCAGAATCACGTTTTCTTCCAATTCGTCATCAGTTTCTCCTTTCCTTCCATACTCAAGTCAAATGGCTTCATATCATTATTAACAAAGAACTTTTATAAGTAAGAAGTAATTAGATAACATAGTAAATTGTTTTAAAATGTCAATTGTTAATTTGACATAAAACTGTGAACTTTATTGACGGGACAGAACGCAACCGCATTTCCGAACTTAAAATTGCTTCCTATCAAATAATAAATTATTCCATATACATAAAAAATATAGGCTTTTGTTGCATTAGAAGCCTGTTCCCAATTACCCTGCAATAAAAATTGTCAGGGGTAATTTAGAACACTAACCTGTTCCTCAACATGAAATCCAAAAAAGAAAATTGAAGATTTCTCGTAATATTTATATCCTACAGATCTAAGAAATATATAAATTAGCAACTTTAGCTTGCATATAACCGGTGAAAAGAACGAAAAATGAATCTTAAGAGATTTTGATGTCACTTTTCTGAACACTGTTGCAACTAAAAGCAACAAGCAATGCCAAATAACATTGAAAGAAGCAGGAAAGTAAAGTACTATCCTTCTTCTACAGTGTCTTAACCTAAGTATATGTTTTTCAGTTCGGTAGGGCCTCATCAGTGCGTTCTGTAGTCACCATTCCCAATTACTACTTGTTCCTTATTTCCCCGCCTGACCCTATTTCTTCAAACATTGTGTAGAATGTAAAATCATATTGTTACGAATTAATTTTTGTTGTTGGTAATGCTGCTTGTCAATCGTGACGCTCGTCAATTCATAAAAGAGCAGTTCTACAAAGGTTTTTTAGTTTCTATACAGCTGAAGTTTAATTTCTATTCAACAGATAGAATTTAATATCTGTTTAAACTGATCAGTTCTCACTTAACACAGGGACGTGGGAATAAAATTGTACCGTAAAATCCGATCCTTTTAGTTTCTGCAAAGCAATTATCTTTATTAAGATCATGTGCTTAAATTTATTTTATCGAGTAAAAAAAAGCCGAAGAAAGTTCAATAGAACGGCAGGAAAAGGCGATTTAAAGAACAAAAATCTCGATTCCTTTAGAATAGGAATATGGTGTTAGCCTCTCCAACCTTAGTAGGAGCAACGAAACTTCATTTTTTATATTTATATACCACTCCGTTATGTGCAGTGGGCAAGTTTTTAGCATAGATTATGAACTTCACCTAGGAAACAGATCCAAGAGCTCTTTCAACTTTCACGGAATGAGAAACGATTGCATAACCAAACTAAGGCTATAGTATGCGATTAATAAATTGTTTTTTTTATCTTTAATTGCAAATAATAAACGAAATCTCAATGAGCATCTTGCTGCTAATCGTCTTGGAAAACGTTAGGTGAAAAGAGAAATGTGAGATTTTGAAATAATTGCCGAAGTTGCTGTAGCCTCAAAAGACGAGCCACCATTCTGGTAACATAAACGGCAAGATTCAAAATTCATCGTAGAAACTTCTAGTAAAACAAACAAATCAGAATCAAAAAGGAATGTAGATTGTAAACACCACCCGGTTGAGTTCGAGGATATATGAACGCGCAGAAATGGCAAACTTTTAATAATTCTGGAGCGCTTTCTTTTCGGTGACACCTTAGAATAGAACAGTATGTGCATGCGTCCAGGTTCACAAAAAATGTTCACTTCTTACCATTCCTAATTATGTGCCGAGTGGACTGGAGAACCCTTTCGGAAATATTCATCATTTCTTAGACTTTCGCAGAGGTGATGGAATTCCTTCCGACAAAATTGCATGTCCCCATATCCATGCAAATCCATACATACAAATAATTGTGTATTACACAATTATTTGTATTGTATTACTTATATTGTATTGTATTACTTGTATTGTATTGTATTTCTTGTATTGTATTACTTGTATTGTATTGTATTACTTATATTGTATTACTTCTATTGTATTGTATTACTTATAATGTATTGTATTGTATACTACTACTTCTATTGTATTGTATTACTTATAATGTATTGTATTGTATAGTACTACTTCTATTGTATTGTGTTACTTGTATTGTATTGTATTTCTTATATTGTATTGTATTACTTGTATTGTATAGTACTACTTCTATTGTATTGTATTACTTGTATTGTATTGTATTTCTTATATTGTATTGTATTACTTGTATTGTATTGTATTTCTTATATTGTATTGTATTACTTATATTATATTACTTCTATTGTATTGTATTACTTATATTGTATCGCATTACTTATATTGTATCGCATTACTTATATTGTATCGCATTACTTATATTGTATCGCATTACTTATATTGTATCGCATTACTTATGCTGTATTGTATTACTTATGTTGCATTGTATTGTATTACTTGTATTGTATCATTTTGTTTTGTTTTATATTGTATTGTATTGCATTACTTATATTGTGTTGTATTTCGTAATTATTTGTATTGAAATTTCTCTTCCTGCCGACTCTTAGCCTTTGGGTGGCCGCGGTGGCCTGATGGTAAGGCCTCGACCTCGAGGCCGGAGGGCTCCAGGCTCGAAACCCGAATACACCGAAGAACGGCAGTGTAAGCGGGTCTGGTGCACGTTAAATCCGTCGGGGCTCCCGCTGTACTCCCGCTGATGTGGTGCGAAAGTTTGGAGGGGGTGCCAGCTCAGGCGTCGTCCTCGTCACCTGACCGCGGTTCAAAATTACGAGGTCCGTCCCAAAATAACCCTCGTGTTGCTTCAAAACGGGAACGTAAATATAACTAAAGTAAACTAGCCTTTCGGTAAGCTGGGTCGAAGGAGGAAATAAAATGTTTCCCATCTCAGCATTCGTAAACTGTTACATATAGTTCATGTAAGGATTTAAATGACGCTGAAATCCAAGCAATATATCGACGAACAGCGTCCTCTGGCTCATCCGGTTGGCGTTTCCAGTCAAAGTTTTCAATGGGATTTTGGCATGTTTTTGTGTTTCTTACCTCTCATGTTTTTCCTATCTCTCTATCTATCTTGACGCTTCGTGCGTATAACTTAACACTTGATTCATCTTTCATTCTAACTGAGATGCATTGACATCGAAGACAATCGATTTAGAAATATATTTTGTATAACTCATGATAAATAATTAATTCAGCTTAAATTAAAAAACTAATTCACAAAAATTTAAAGCACCCTAACATTTATTGGAAAAAGGCAATGTATCCTAACTTTGTATTTTTTCAGTTTACGGCCTTTTGTGTTAGCTGAACTTTTTCACTTCTATTATGAAAGTTTTTCTCATAACAAAGCACAAATTATGCATTTAGAGGAGAAGAAAGAAGCTCACTCCAGAAGAAATCTTCCCCCCTCTCATCGAACAAAAGCAAACCGTGATAATAACTGTATTCGAATCGCTCTCGAACATCTTTATTAAATAACATGTTCTTCGGGGAGCAAATGTGAATTAAAAGAGCGAAAAGCGAAGACACGACAGCAACAGAAAAAAAATTATAGTAGAGAAAGGAAAGATAATCTTTGCTCTTCATGGAAAACGTTGCTAATTTCTCAAGACTTTTCCACTTTCCATCGTGTTCCTAATTCGATTACCGGAAAAGATCAAGAAAACGGGAAAAAGAAATCATTATAGCGCTCCGGAGGATTGCTGGAAACAAACCGGAACAGCGTTATTTTACTTTAAGAGGTGTTAGATTGAATTTTAATTCCGAAAGTGTGATGGCAACGTGAAAAGGACTCCGGAGATTTAAAAATCAACTTCTCGGGATTTAAGGTTTGAAATATTATGATATGGAAATTTAAGGCAAAAATGCATTGGAATTACGATGTATTTATTTGCTAATCTTGTTACAAATTGCTAATCTATTCATAAAGACGAGATAATTACTTAAAGTGATTTTAAGAACAGTTAATAGATATTTCTAAACAAAAAAAAGTTAAGACAAGAGGTATATTTTGCGTAGATGATTTTATTTTAAATTATGCGTTTCAAAATTTTCAATCCATGAATAAATATTTTCAAAGCATTTTTCTTACATTACGATTCATTTCGGAATAAAAAAGGCAAGCATTGTTTAGCAACGGATTCGGAAATCCTCCGTGCTATTGCGCATGCGCCGGATGGAGATATGGGGGAAAGTGAAGAATGGAAAGGTGATGTTTATATTTTACTGAGTGTGATCTAACAAAGAACTCCGGAAATGCGCTCATATGACTCATTGCCTGAAATCTCTTACCGGTGTAAAATCGTCCAAAAGTGGTAGTCTCTGAATCCGTTGCTGAACAGTAGCCATTCACTTTATGTTGTTACAGTTTATAAATGTTTTCTTGACTGTGACTGACGTCATGGGTCGTGACTTCACTGACTTATCACTAATAGCTCTTAGTGGCATATATTCATTAAGAAAGCTTGATTTCTGCTAACTATTCTAAGATAACTCAAATTATAACATTTAGATATCTGCAATTAGTAATTAATTGTCAGTTTATAATTACTATCGTTTTTGTTCTGTTTAACGAGCAGCCTCCAGGCAGCTCGCCCGCTCTCTACCTCTATCCAGGGTCCTGTCAACAAATTTGAGCGCTCTGTACTAGAGTAATTAGGCGCCCCATCAGAACCATGACCAGGAATTTTAAAGCCTGTATCTCAAAGAAAATGTCTACCTAATAATGTCTATCTAATAATGTCTACCTAAAGAGGAACAAAAAGAAGTCACTTGTTCTCCGATTAGCGCTTTTCAGTTTTACAAATCAGCGTCTTTTCAAGACAATATTTTGCACGCGATTTTCTGTAAAGTGGGTTACTTCTATTACAAGCATAATTTATGATTTTCTCACTAATTGACTCTGTATGAATATTTTTTGAAATGATATAATTTTTTATGAAACAATACAAAATCAATGGCTATCTAGATACAAACCCTAATCGTATCTTTACTTTTAACATATTTAAAATTATAATTAAAATTTTTTCGTTCAAAATTAAAATACAATCAATACAATAAATTTTTTAGACAGCTTTGGATTAATGGCACCGAAGGACTACAGGCCAATTAGCCCATAGGATAATATGGCTCTGCCTCAGTCCAAAGTTGACTTCTCTGTTGCTGAGCCTCTTGTGCGCATGCATACCGCTGAGTTCCTGTTGTATATGTACATACCTCTGCGAACGCTTTCTCTGGTCTCACCTAACTTGGCGGCAGCGCCCTCAATTAAAACTTGAAAAGTTCCAATAATGGAGTCATTGCTCGAGACAAATCACGAAAAACGTAACTGAAAATTACTAATATAACAGCCCATATCTGTCTCTCGGTAACGCTCTGACGTCACCAACAATAAAACTCGCGCCATAGCACTGCGAGACGTTAAACAGCATTATTTCATTGTTAGAGAACCTAAATTTCAGTAATTTTATATTTAAAAGATTAATTGTCTTTCTAATTTCAAATTTAATAGCTCTAAAATAGTGAAATAAAATTTTCTATCGATTGATATAAAATTTATCTCGCTATGATCAATAGTTCCCGAGTAATTTTAAATTATATTAATCATATATTTCAAATTAGTTTCCGTTTTTTGAAATTACGTCACGTTTATGTTACGTTACGTTTCCGTAAACTACGTCAGTGGTATATCATGCGCGTGATATAGCCTCGATGCATCTGATTATTTATTGCAATTGTGATGATATAATTTGAAATCTTAACTTTCGTTTGACAAGCTGAGAATTTCATGGTTATTGAATTATAATAAAATTGTTAAACAACGAAAAATACTTCACACGGAATGTTGTTTACCAAGAGGTTTTTTGAATGAAGAAATATGCAAATAAAAAATATTTCCTGTCATAAAACATGTTTATTTTATTTGTTTCCAATCAATGTTAAACATTTCTCTCTCATATGTATCTATTTAAACACGTCAAATTTATGGGAAATCTCTCGACTGAAGAGGCAATTTGCAACCGCCATTCTATGACGGGTGATTTTCTAGTTGTCTCATAATGTATCATCGCTTCATGTCCTTTTTCCTGCAGCAAGATGCACAATGGATTCCATATTTAGAATGACGTGTATCAAATGAGCATGAATTCCATTAGATGATTTCATCCATTAGATGGTCATGACGAAGCGATATGCTTTTGTATAGGCAATTTTTTTAATGCAGTTCCATATCACTTAAGGTATCCGAACACGTTCGAAAGTCGATTTTCGACCAAAATTCCATTTTTTAAATTTTTGATGTTTTCGATAGTACATTCATTTACCATTCTAAAACATATTTACTTTTATCGGTACGTTAATTAGAAGATGAGATATTAATTGTTTTATAACAAACCGAAAACCGGAAGTGGGCGTTTAATTAGCCGAATGTTGTCATTTAAAGGGACAGAAACCTGTCAAAAATTCTTTTAAACTCCTTTTCTGCAAGCTAATATGATGTCAGTATATTTTTAGGAATTCTTTTTAAAGTTTAGATACATAATTTGAGCGCGTGGAAAAAATAAAATTTGATTTTTCTCAAAATTAGATTTTATGCATTTTGTTCAAACTTCAAACATGATAACTCAAGATATTATCATTCGATTGTTCTGAATTTTGTGAACACTTTCTTCAAATGTTTCTCTAGTGAATGTACTAGAATAATGTATATTGTAACAATATTTTTTAAATTATGGTCTTTTATTTGAAAAATGACATAGAAAATTTGCTGAAAATCTTATAATGATTGTTCGATTAGCTCTAAAATTTTTATTTATCCAAAGAATGTTAAGATTCTAGTAGAAGCACTAGTCCATAGTACGTACTTTATTTTAGTATTAGTTTTATTTGAATTATTACAAAAGTTTGACATGTAGCATGTTTGAAGTTTTGGGAAATTTCCTCTAAAAAGCAGCAGAAATTCAAGAATTTTGTAAATTTATAATAATTTATACTCAAAAATCATACGCTAATATTAATCTTCATTAAATTCGAATCTAAAAAACATATTTTGGTGTTTCTATTTCACAATTCAAGAAAAAAGTGCTCCGAACGTGTTCGGATACCTTAAGGAAACCCAAATTTATTCGCAAAACACCTTGGACAGCAAAACGTTAAAAGTAAGAACTTTTAGACAAAGAAATGGATGCAAGGGACCCAATAACGGTTAGTTTTGAAGTTTTAATCCAAATTTACCTAAAACGTTAAAAAATCCCATTCTACTATTTTAGCTCTATTTCAAGCGAAGAAAATTTACGCCAGTATTTATTCTTGAATCGATCGCATGAAAAAAGAAACGTTTGCAATTTTTGAGGGGTTGAAAGTAATTGAAACATTGCTGTAGCTATTTCCATTCTTCTAGCCTTAATTATCTTTTTATATTATTTGCTTTATAATTAAAAATAATTTAACTCTACAGCCCTACAAAATTTTAAAAGGAACTAATCATTCTTTAGATAACCACAGTCTTAACTTGATTTCCGTTGTTATAATGAAGAAGAAAGAAAAGAATCTGCATAAAAAATAACATCTCGTTCATTGAATTTTGCTTATGCATCTGTTGAAGTTAATGTGATTAATTGGTTATTATAAATAATTGGCGGTTAAAGTGATGAATAGCTTTGTTACATTAACTGGCTATTATGAATAATTACCTGTAAAACTGATAAATGCCTTAATAATAATAATAATAATAATAATAATAATAATAATAAACTAGAGGTCGCCCAGTAGTCGAAATTCAACCACAATTCATTAAATTTTTAAGTTCGAATGTTATTGAGGTTCTTTTGTCAAAGAGCATATTTCTATAATCATTGCATATAATGTTTTTGAATTTTGTGTACAAATACGTCATTATGCATTAATTTTGGAATTATTTGTAAAGTACGAACGATAGGAAAAATGAGGTATACTTGGCTAAGTCATATTTAAAAAAACAATAACGCGTTTTTTCCACATTTCCTTGGGGTTTTTTATTACTATACTGGCCAGGTTTCGCGAAGACTACACAGTTAATTTCCCTATCTTTTTCAAATTATATAAAATTTAAATAAAAAATTAAATAAAGAATACGTGCTTCGTATTTATATATATATATATATATATATTTTATTGAAACAAAAAAAACCAGGCGGTTAAAGAAATAAATATTGTCCGACTGTTGACCACAGACTTTTATGTGTTTGACATTCAGTATGAACGTAAACAATGAATGCTTGATTTTATTTAATGTATTAGTAATACATACTATATATAAATTCCTTAGAGACGATCTGTACTCTGTGCGACTGTTTGACCACAGACTAATATGTGTTTGACATTGACAGATTTAAATCATCCGCAATTTGCATTTCACTCCAAATAGTTTTTTTATAAATAATCTAAATAAACTCTCGTTTGGAGTGGATTTCATTGCGGGGGGATTAAATCAATTACAAATCATCTACTCTGCATTCACTCCGCATTTACTCTGCTAATTTTTTACAGTGAATGAACGTAGACAACGAATGTTTTATTTTTTAGTTTAATGTATTTGTAACACATATTATAAATAAATTTTATCTTTTTGCACTCCTCCTCCATATGAAATTTAGCTATGCCAAATCTCACACTCCTCCGTGCGAGTATTGTGCTTAAAAAGGGGTGCAAAGTTTTTTCTTCAGGTTTTATTATATAGATGCCTAAATAACCGATTAATCGCATCAACCGTAACATATCCATTTTTAAAAAACTGTATACAAATTTATTAAGCTGAATTTTTTTTAAGTAAATCATTGCAAAGTATTGCTTTGTTGAATTCATTGCAAATTATATATTAAAATGCTCAAACTTTTAAATTGTGTTCACACTAATTCAAAAGCTTTTGAAATTGATCGCAATTTATATACCTCTGCATTATTGATGACAACTAATTACTTTCTCGCATATGAAGTCTAATTTAGGTTAGTTAAATTGTGACGTAGGAATTATCTTGCTACACAATGTAACTAACAGAAAGATTTATTTGGGCGTAGCACTCTACACGGACAGCACCACAGCTGAAAACTTATTCAGCTGTGGTCATTTTATATACCTGGTGGAATGTTCTAGAACAGCGGTTCCCATCCTATGGGCCGCGGCCCACTTGTGGACCTCGGACAGCGTATTAGTGGGCCGTGAAACGCTAGTCAAGAGTCAAAGGCAGGGGAGCTTCAGGAGTCGTCACTCATTTTTTGCTTTATAAAACAATATATTTAATCCTATAGAAAAGTCTTTTTTAGTTTGCGGTTAGTGCCTTTTGGGGGGATAACGGCCTATTTTAACGTTTATTCGTCAGATGTTAGCAGAAAAAATCCCTAGGAATATTAGTGGGAAGTCTCCTCTCCTGGTGAACGATTTACCATGATATTTTTTCTATTTTTTTATATTTTCTAAATTTCTCGTTTCATCTTTTTCTTGTTTACATAGTAATATATAATATGCGTGTGTGTATGTTTGAATTTTTTTAATTGTATAATATTCTTAGTGAGCCTCAAAATATTTTTTACTCAAATTTTTTTGGTCCAAGCAAACAAAAAGGTTGGGAACCGCTGTTCTAGAACACTCCACCAGGGGGTTATTTACATAGATGAAATTTACGTAAATGATATTTTGCATAGAAATTAAGTAATCGAAATAATGATTGTAACCATAAAAGTCCAACGACTCGAACCAGAGTCTCTTCGTTTTGCAGAGCAGCGCCCTAAGCATTCGGCTATTGAGACTTCAGTTAGACCGCGATAATATTAAGGTTTCGATTTGAAGCAATACGAGAGCTGTTTTGGGACTGGCCTCATTATTTGGAGCCGAGGTAGGAAGACGATGCCTGGGCTGGCAACCCCTCTCCAAACTTCCACACCACACCAGCGGGAGGACATTTCGCCACTGCGTATGATTTGGTGCGAAACAGGACCATATACACGGCTGATATTCAAATGGAATCTGGTTTCGAACCTGGAGCCCCTAAGCCGAGGCTTGCCACTGGGTCACCACGGCCCCCTCGTATATGAAACATACAAAGACAAAGTAACGTAATTTTCAAAAAACTTTTTATGAAACTCCATGCTCTAAACCTTCTTGAGCCGGGGAGTGAGGGTTTTTTGGAGTTATGTCTGTCTCTCTGTGAATATGATAAGCCATAAACGGAAACAAGCTAGACAAATGAAATTTGATATATGGTCATTACATCAAAAATTTAGACTCTTTTCAAGTTTTGGAAGAAATCCATCTAACGAAAACCTGTCTCCCCCTCCGTGACCTCGTTAACTCAAAAGAGAAGCAAGCTAGATAAGAGAAAATTGATACGTGGGCTTGCCATTCTAACTGTAGATATCTATCAAATTTTTTATGTAAATTACCGAAGAAAAGAGATCTAAAATGCATACTCGCCTTTCTTCAGTATACCGCGGATCACAAAACGTGCCATAATGTGAGAGTGCACAAGAAAGTGAAGGGGAGGACACTCCCTGATAGTTATATTCTGGAAAAATAATTTCATGGTTCATCCAATAATTATTTAAATTTAATTAATTCAACTAATTATGTTATAAAATATGCAACTAATGCACATGCAAACTTATTTAAAAAATTAAGATTCAAATTGCTTCATCAGCACCCAATTTCCATATTTACACCTGATCTGGAAGTCTCCCCTTCAAGCTTTCACTCCATACCATTGAATGCATGATTCTGCCTTCACAGATTATAACAAACTGGCCTCTAGTATGCGTCGAATCTTCAACAAAATCCACCTCCATTCTTTAATCGCGAAGCTCAGAGACTTCTCCAAAGCTTAGTTGCTTCCGTTGACATCATTGAAGAATTAACACCACTTGAACTTTTGCACTTAGCATAAAAATTGATTGCTACACTAGCAGGCCGGAGCTTCCAGCGCGACGTTTAGAAAAATGTATCAAGTAGAAGAACGCATTACAAACAAGATACTTAAAACCACAGCTTAACAATTATAAAAAATTTAAAATCACGAAAAGCATGTTTCGCGTGTTCTAGAAAGAGCCATCGCGAGACCACACTCCTCTAGAAATGTTCCAAGGCAGTGGTGGAGAATCGGGGGGATAGGGACGGTTTTCCCCTTCCCCACTTTTTTTCCGAAAAAATTATATTCTTATTTCATTTTAGCTGCCTAAAACTAAGAATCACAGTAGTGTCCTGGAAAACCAGCTAATTTTGCGACTAACTCTTTAAATTTTGTTGTCATCTCCATATAATTCTAGGCCCTACTGGATATAAAATCCTCGTTGTTGAAAAATTACAATTATCTAACAACCAGAATTTTTTGCCACATGGTCATAAACCTCATATTCAGCATGAGAGCAAACCTACCCTCAGGGACACCTTTTACGACCCTCAGGGTAAGAGAGAACCCTGAGCTTGAATTAGGGCTGAGGGATCCATTTTCGATCTATCTCACCACATTTATATAAGGCAATTTTTAGATTTACATAGTGATGTTATTGTGGAGTTGTTTGTCTGGAGTTATTTGCATTGTATCTACAGAGTCTGTAACACGATACGATTCGACGGACAGAACACAATACAAAACAATACACAGACAAAACATAAAAGCACACAAAACAAACAGTTTGGAGAATGCAATTCCCGGATCAGGTATCGTCCTGGCTGACTGATCACGGTTCCGTCCAAAAAATAACCCTTGTAAAGCCACGAAATGAAAAACTTAACTTAAAACTAAAACAAGTCTGCATTGACTTGATTGAAGAAGATGCAGTATTCTTTT